>APFE030399873.1:56171-81133 GCA_000404065.3 Pinus taeda | reverse complement strand
CCTTAAACACATTTGTTTGCCATTATTTATAAAGCGCATTTAGAGAAAGATAGTGTCTGGTTGGTTTTTTTTTCATTAGGTCTTCATTAGATTCTAGGAAGGTCTATCTTGTCCGCAAGATCGACTCATTCCGCATTACAGTAATGAACGCGGAAGGGCTAATATTGGGTCCCAAATGAACCTAATATTTCCCGACTTATACTATTTGGCTATAGTTGCCATGGGGTGGAATATTTAGTATTTTTTGGGGTTTTTATATAGTTTCTTGTAGAAAAATGGGTGAGGAAATTATTTAGGGAGCTAGATAAATAGGGTTAGATGTTAATATGAGTTCTATGGACTGAAAAGGAATGGATGCATGCTAAGTTTATAGAATGGAAGCTTGAGCATAGGGAAATGAATGGATTGTGGAAAGATCAACTTTACACAAGAAATGTGGCTTCTTTTCACTAAGCTAACTCAGATGTCAACTTGGTTTTTAATAAGAACAGAGTGAAACTGGACTATTTGGGAAAATCCCAAGGTCCTTGGGGGGATGTTGGTGAATGATTTCTAGGGGAATGAAGGGGAAGTTAGTCATGTTTCCAGTGTTGTACCATCAAACAATTGCCATGGTGTCAATGCCATAGATGAGATGAGTCCTTCTTGACAAGACAAAAAGTAATGATAACCTTGTTTCTGCAACCTCAAACTACCTACCCAGCCTAATACACCTAACATTTTTTCTTCCTTTGCATTGGGTACACTTGAACTGGCAAACCCTGATTGTTTTCTTTTTCTTTTGACTGTCCTCCTATCTAAATGTACCCTTATCTCTTCCAAGGGCCCAAATTAAGAAATTGGGCTCCTTAAATTCTCTACCTAGCTACTCATCTGCCAAGCTTGAACTATTTGGACATATATTCTTTCTCTATTCTACAATAGCAATTCAAACATGGCATGGTCCAAATTGAACTATTGGGCTATCCATCAAATATAATAAGCAGCAGTACCTTCACATGTTGAATCTGCAAAATAAGATAGCAGTGGCATTTTGACTAGCCACTTTCCTGATCTTTGGTTTGGGGTTCATTATCACTATTTTTTCTGGCCAATTGATTTTCTTGCCTTTTGATTATTCTTTTAAGGCATACCCTCTTTTCATTTTTTAATTTTCCTTGTCTGTATACAAAATATGGAACCTCTGCAACATACATGGATGAACATATTTAGCACCTCCACTGTCAATCATGAAAAATGAAACCTATTGGTATAGGAATCTAATATTGGCTCCACTTGGGGATGGCTTTTCCTGGTGAAAAGTCAAGAACAACAGGTCAAGTTGCCTTATTTTTTAATTCTTGCTGTATTGTGAAACTTCCTTGTCTTGGAAACCTTTGATCTGATCTTTGTAGCTTGTATGCACTACTTTTTAAGATGATCTGTGCAAAATTACAGCTTTGTCTCTTGCTGGTTTTTCTGAGTACTTATCATTATCTTCATATTTCCCAAGACTTCCCTTTGACTTGTTTGTGGTACATTCAATATATACACCAAACTTGGTGTACCTACTTGACTTTTGTTCAAAATTTGCTGCATTTGTTTCCTTATATAACTGTTGTAAATGAAAAATGCTGAAAATACAAATATTTATGCACAATATGTACTTGTGATATGTTCATCAAAGGGGATCAAAATAATGTTTGAGCATTCTCCCATTGACTGGGCCTTCTTCAGTGTTTGTGCCATCCAAACTCTTGAGGAAATAAGTATTGTTACCCTATACAGCTTGAATCATAAATGGTCATTTCCAAAGAAAATCAAATTTTCCATGCTTCCCTTTATCTTCCCTCCTGGAGTCCCATTTCAACACTTTGTTTCCTATGAAAAAGTCTTCAGCTTTTGTTCTTTTATCGAATATCTTCTTAAGTTTATCTTGTAGTATCTGAGTTCTGTGATATACTGCTTCTATCGTCTGCTGCAAGTGCATAGTTTGATTGATCCTTCTCTGGATGTCATTAGGCTCTGCTTGTATTTCTTGCAGCAACTTGATCACAGGGATTCCTAAAGAGGAGGGGAATCTTGCCTCCATTCCATAAATCAACTCATATGGGCTTGTTCCAATGGATCTTTTAGTGGTCAATCTATTTGCCCATAATGCATTAACAAGTTTTTTGTGCCAATTCTTTTTATTCTCTTCCAAGATATTTTTAATAATGTTGATGAGGCTCTTGTTAGATGATTTAGCTAGACCATTACCTTGAGGATAATAGGTTGTGGAATGACCTAGGGTAATATGGTATTTGTGACAAAAACTAATCATTTTTTTTATTTAAAGGCAGCTGCATTGTCTGTAATGATTTTTTCTGGACAGCCAAATCTAGACAAGATATTGGTCTCTAGGAAATGTATGATGATTGAGTCATTAGCTTTCCTACAAGGTATGGCCTCTATCCACTTGGTAAAGTAATATGTGGCTGTCAAAATCCATCTATGCTGGCCAAAAGATGAAGGGTGAATCTCCCCAATGAAGTCTAAACCCCGTTGTTGAAATGGTCTTCAGTTGAAATAGGTCTAAGGGGCTGGGGTAGCAGCTTTTTCTTGCCTTCAAAGATTTGGCACTTATGGCAAGACATTACAAATTTTCTAACATCAGCAAACAGGGAGGGCCAATAAAACCCAGCCCTTAGGATTTTATCAGCTGTTGATTTCCAATACAAGTGTCCTCCACAATCTCCTGCATGACATTCCTTGAAGACTTTGTCAGTTTCATCCAAAGTTAGGAAATTAAGCAAAATACCTTCATGATTTTTCCAAAACAACGCATTATCTATGAAACAAAATATTGAAGCTTTCATTTTCAGGAATCTCTTTTTGGTTCTGGATAACCCTGGAGGGGCTTGCAGGTTTAACAATACAAAACATATGTCAGTGTGCCAAGGTGATTGTAAGAAGGCTTGATTGATCTGTGGAGTCGCCATCTCCTGCTCGTTATCTAGTTCATTGATGTCTAGGGCTTGAAGTTGGTTTCAGTCATTAGTTTAGCTAGCCCTTGTCCTTTTATGAGTTTTGTTGTTATCTCAATGTCATACTCTAAAATGTTGGCTATCCATTTGCCTCTTTTGCCTTCAATTCCTTCTTGAGTAAGAATGTCTTTAACCACTGCATTAGGAACATAGGCAATTATGTGAAAGTACAAGATATAGACTCTGAAATCTTTTATGGCCTTCACAAGGGCATATGCCTACTTTTCCATGATTTGGTATTTGAGTGGGGCATCTCTGAGTGCTTTGCTGAAAAAAGAAATGGGTTTCTCATGTCCTGAATCATCTTTTTGTAATAGGACAGCAGCAATAGTATGCTCAGATGCAAAGGAAAAGATCATAAAATATTTATCAAACCTAGGACTTGTAAGAACAGGAGTTTTTGTCAAAGATATCTTGATTTCCTCAAAGGATTGCTTGGCTTCTATTGTCCACTTGACTTTAGAATTTTTCTTGAGCATATTATTCAGTAACCTTATCAGCTCGGCCATATTGGGAATGAATCTTCTCAGGAAATTGATCTTGCCTAGAAAAGCTTGTAGTTCTTTGATATTTCTTGGATGAGGCACTTGAAGGATAGCTTGAATTCTGTCCGGGTCAATTCTTATACCATCTTTTGAATTTATGTGACCTACGAGTTTGCCTTCTTCTAGGCCAAACAGTGATTTCTTTGGGTTTAAGGATATGCCATATTTATGAAAATTAGGAACACTTGCCTTAAATGTTTTAAATGTTCTTGGTCTGATTTTGAGAAGGTAGTATGTTCATCAAGGTATATGACTAAGAAATCATGGATTTCCTTAGCAAAGGCTATGTCCATTGCCCTCTGAAATGTAGCTCCTACATTCTTGAGTCCAAAAGGTATTTTGACATATTTAAAAGTTCCACGGGGTGTTGTAAAGGTTGTTTTGTCTTGATCATGCAGGTGAACTAAAATCTGATTGAATCCTAAGAAGCCATCTAACAGTGAAATCCTTGAAGCCCCCACTACCCTTTGTAGGATATGATCCATTTTTGGTAAGGGGTAGTGGTCTTTGAGAGAGACTTTATTCAAATTTCTCAAGTCAACACAAAGTCTTATCTCTCCAGTTTTCCTTCTAGTGGGTACTAGATTTGATATCCACTCTGAGAATCTGATAGGTGCTATGATTCTGACTTCAAACATTTGTTTAACTTCTTTTTCCATCAGGGGAAGGAGGACTGGATTAATCCTCCTCAGCTTTTGCTTAAAATGTTTCTTATTTTCTTTCAAGGGTATAGTATGTTAGATGACTGAAGTATCATAGGACTTGAGGTCCTCATAACTCCATGCAAACACATCTTGGAACTCTTTAAACAACTCAATGTATTTCAGCTTTTTGTCAGGAGGTAATGTTTTGGAAAGTTTTATCATTTTAGGATTTTCTGAGGTCCCAATGTTACAGTCCTCAATTTCTGCATTTAGGGGTTGCATTTTTAGCTTTCTAGGAATGTCATTTGAGTCAAAAATATCTTCTAAGGGAGTTAAACCTATGGGCAGGAAATTATCCTTTAGTTCGATTACTTCAGATTCTTCCTCAATGATTTCACCAAAATCTGTTTGTTTTAGATTTTGTAAGTTTGTACAGTCAAAGGTTGTTGGATGCAAAATCAGATTTTTTGTTTCAATTGATATACGGGGCTCAACTTTGTCAACTTGTTGTTGATCATCAATAGTGCTTGTGTCTATGTTTATATTTGAGAATTCTTCTTTCATTGTCAAGAAATTATTTATTTGGGTGTCATTCTCAAACACTTGCCAATTTTTTACATTATCTCTGACAGCAAGCCTATGTTTGATCTCAACAGTAAAGTGGTGATTGGACTCAAAAGGAAGTTTACAAGTGCTGGTAAAAGTTTCCAAACTATGTGCATGTAAATTATGACTTCTTGAGATTTTAGTGAGCTGAAATTATAAGAAGCTGTTGAGTAGTTTAGTTGTTGCTCCCTTGTAAGACCTTAGCTTGATATCATTTATAACAAAATTTCCCTTCATCTATTGTATAATCAAGTCTAAGTCCCCTAGAATTAAAATCTTAGTTTCCCCTAGACTTCTAATTTGTTTGAGACCCAATAGAAGGGCTTCATATTCAGCCATGTTGTTTGTACGTCTGAAATTTAGCCTATATGCATGACCTTGAGCATGGTCATTCTGCATGTTGTGTATCCACACACCAGCCCCTGCTCCTAATTTGTTCACTAACCCATCAAACTCTAAGTACCATAAGATTTCAAGATTATGGCTAGCTTTAATAGTTTTGCAAGCTTGTTCAGCAGGCGGGTTTGGCTTTTGTAACTCATGTGATATGTCATTTTGCTTTGTTGTATCAATCACATCGAAACCTTTTTGATCTAGGGCACTAGATTATTCATTCATGCTTTCTGTTTGTGTTGTTTTCAGGAGTTTGACATTAGTTTTGGGACATATGTCAGCATTGTAAAAAATAAATGAATCCATGTCAGAGTGAATGGAATAGATGGGGAAGTTTTGAGGCTTTTCTTGACTGCTAACCACATATTTCATCAATGTTTCTCGGTATAATCTCTTTGGCTGGCCAAAGACTGAAATTGTGGCATAGGACATGTCTAGCTGCAAGGGTCCTTGGAGTTTGGCACCCCAAGATCTGGATAAAAGCATGCCATACTTAGGTGGAATTTCAGTTACCACCACATCCATCAAGATTGTCTTGGCTGGATATTGGACTAAAGAAACACAAAGATCTTTTATTAGGCCTAGGCACCTGACCTGGCTGGAATCAAATGAGAACAAGTCCTTATAGGGCCTTGTGATGTCAAGATCTATCTTTTCCATCACTGACTTGGGCATTAAATTATGGGAAGCACCTAAGTCAAAAATTGCATTATGTAATGCTTTATCATGAATGTTTAAGCTCACATAGAATGGAGGAACACCCCCATCTACTGATTTACCATTGACTTCTGGACCAAACATCAGTTCTGGTTGATCATCCAAAACATTGACTGCATCCCTATTCTATGATATTTGCAGTGACCTATTGATTTGTTGTCTATAAACTTCATGTTTGGCCAATTCAGAGAGAGGAATGGCTATTTTCAGCTTGCCAATTTCTATTTCTAAGTTAAAAGGTTTTTCTATCTGATTCTTTACATTTAGGGCAGGAGGCTTCTCTTTATCAGCTGAGCTTTCTTTGACTTTCTCTTGGTTATGGGTACTGTTATCAAGTACATCTGATTTGTCATTATTTTCTGGAGGGTTATTCAAACCTTCTGTTGGAGAATGGGGTGTGAATGAATGGCTTCTTGAAGGTTGTAAGTCTGATACATCTTCCACAGTAACTTCCTTTGGGTGTGTTTTATCAGGGGATTCTGTTGGGACAGCTTTATCCCTTGTTCTCTTCAGCTGTTTAGTATCTTTCAGATTGGTAGGCTGAGGCACATCTATGGTTCTTCTTCTCAATTTGTACTGTTTATGAACCTCATAGACTGCGGCATCATAGCCTTCTCTAAAATCAAATGACTCTCCAGATTTAGTTTGAAATTGATTGAATTCATGGGCCTCTTGGTCATCTTGAGTTAAAAAAACTTGTTGTTCGCTATCTAGGCCCATTAAGTTAATGTGAGGATCCTCTATTGGTTCCCTTGAGGTTTAGGCCTCTACATAATTTTCTTGAAATGGAGGCCTGATATTCTGATCAGGTCCAGTCCTTCCAGTAGTAGGGTTTTGACCTTTTCTAAAGTTTGGAGTCCTTGTTGAGTTACTTGGTTGCCCTTCCCAGGATGATTTTCTTTCAATGGTCTCTACCCTATCTCCTAATCTGTCCATTCATTTGATGATTGCATCAAGTTTTTGTTCAAATGTTGAAGGTTCTTCTTTTAATGTTGTTCTTCTTTCAGTTCTAGCCCGGTTTCGTTTGGCAATCAAATTTGCCTCTACACTAACAGCTACATTCTGCATGTCTGCTAAGCTTGCAGGGGCTCTTTCCCTCAGCTGATATGCCATGTCTGAATCAAATCCATCAGGGAATTTGATCAAGGCTAAGTCAGGTGGGGGTCTAAGGTTTTGTGGGATGGCATTGTATGCATTGTTGAACCTAGCACAATAGTCTTGGACAGTTTCTTGTAGACCCCTTTTTAAATTGTCATACTCAGTTAATATATGTAAAGCGTCTTTCTTCTTTTCCCATCTGTTTAAGAAGACTTGATATAGGGCCTCGGGATCAACTATAGAATTTGTAGTAAGAGACCTCAACCAGGTCCTTACATCACCAGTTAGACTTTGAACAAAGCTCTTCATCCTTACACCATCATCATCAATTTCATAGTTTTCAAAATAGTCCTGCATCTTCATGGTGTGCATTTGGGCTGTATAGGAACCAGCACCATCAAAATAAGTGATCTTACTTTGATAATCCTGAGGCATAGCCCCTGGATTTGCAGGTAGTTGTAAAGGAGCATAACGATTTTCCATACTTATAGGGATAAATGGGACAACAGGAAGAAATGGGACAGCTGGAACAGCAAGGACAATGGTAGATATATGTGTAATAGATGGAGGAGTGGAGAATGTTCTTTGAGAAGTGGATGAAGAACTAGTATAAGTGAAAGTAATATGAGGACGAACTGAAGCTTTAGCAGGGGTTGGAATATAGCTTTGCTGAACTCCTTCAGGACTTGGATCAGCAAAATGTTCTTGTTGCTCTTGTTTTCTAAGAATCTTAAGAATTAAATTGGGATTTTTAAAAACAGTTGGATGATCTGGGTCAGGATTTGACCTTGTGTAACAAGTTTTCTTCTTTGGAGCCAGCTTCTAGATTTGTTTTTGGTGTTTTTCTGAGAATGTTTTCAATAACAGCTTTAGACAATACTTTACAGCAGATTCTTTTGAAACATAGGAAGCTTGATATCTCCTTTGACTATGTGAAACATGGAAATTGATTTTTCCCCAGTGGAGTCGATAATGATGTTATCACTCAGGTTGTTCCCTGCTTCCTATAGGGAATACGGCCGAGGTAACCACTAACCAATATTTTAGCTACAGGTCCTAGCCTACCTGCAACCAGAGAGGGGTCTCTCTTTGTAATTTAGCTTTGTTTTGGAGTGTTTTAGGCTAGTTATGATGAATAGGGTTTGGTTTTAGGTTTGTCGGATGGTGAACTCAGACAGAGCTGGGGTGTAAGTATATAACTATTTTTTCCATTGGGCAATGGAGTCACTGAAAGTGTAATATTTGAAAGAGTTTCTTGGTGAAAAGGTAGTACCACAGAGTAGGATAGGCAAGCTAGGAACAACTTTCAAATCTGGTAATGATGGTATGAAGTCAGGGAATGAAAGGCAATCAAGAATATTTCATTATACTGGTAGAGGGAAAGTATATGAATAATGTGCAGGAGCAATTAAGAATTCCTAAAAAGTATTCAAAATGGAAGAATTAGTGCAAACATGAGCAGTTAAGAATTCATATTCATGACTAATCCTGAAGAAAACATAATTAACAGCAGAGATTGAACATAGGGTGCATTCAAACAAATCCTATGCTATTCTTCTTCTCCGTTATCAAGATCATGAAACATACATGGGATTTACGAATATAGAGAACATAAAACACGGTTTAGTATAACTTATTGTTCCATAGCATGACACAGGAATTTTGTAGCAGGTCCCAGAACATTCAATCCACCTTCAGATGATTCAAACACAATGAACTTCAACAACACTTTGTATTAATGCAGTCTGATATGTTACAACGCAGTTCAGAAAGAAAATCACCAACCCACAATACATCTCTTTTACAAGTATATATAGGAGTTTTACAAAATATCCCATAGGGAAATATCTGGACATCAATGTATCCATCTACTCTGACATAATCAATAACTATTTGTGGAAAAATCGTGCAGCAATAACTGAGGAATAAAAATCTCTTTACTCGTTGTGGCAAGTGTCCTGTGTGTTGTTGACCTTTTGACTCTGGCAGTCGGTGGGTGACTGCTTCCTTGATATGTTGTCCTGTAGTGCTGTCCTGTGCCACCTGGTCTGCGCTTTTGAATATTAGCGCGAATTTCACCCACTGTTAATTTGAATTTTCTGGTAGCTGAGCCATATAATGCAACTTGCTCATGCAGACAATAAATTAGAAGAGAATCAAAACTATTTTAGAATCTGAAGCAAACTTTACCACCAATCCTCAGTTGGCAATTGATGTTTTCTCAATTCGTATAATGTTTCATCAGCTTCGATGTAGGTGTAATAATTAGGCCAAACTGGAAAAATAGGTGCTACCTCATGCTCTATGTAAAACAAATCCTCCAGTTTTTCATATAAACTCTGCCCTGTGGGAGGGATTGCTTCTTCTGTACTGCTGGATGATGTTGTGATTTGATTTTGTATAAAGGTACTCAGCCTGTTTGCATACTGTTTCTGTTTTAGTAGCCTTCCAGCACTAGTAACCAGGCTGGGTAAACCTTTGGTTTGTAAATTTGAAAGCCTCTGTCTAAAGGCATTTACCTCTATCTGCATCTCTTGGCACTTTCTTTCTATGGTTTGGACAAAATTCCTCATGGTCAGCACCTTCTTGACTCTTACAGTAGTCTCTTTCATGTTATAGATGTTTAGTGTTGCCAACTGGTCACCAGTACTAGTATTCAAAAAGTGAATCAATCGATTGGCTTGCTCAAGCTTATCTGCTAACAATGTTCTGGCTTTATGAGTTTCATGCTGAGCTACAGCCATCAATTCTATTTGGTAAAAAATGGTTTGTATTACTGTCCATTGATCAGCAAGAGATTGGCCAATTTTATTCCACAAAATTGTTTTTATCTTAGTCAGGGTTCTATGGAGAGTGAGGTCTTTCTCCAAGGCCTTTATCTTATTTTCTAGGGCCTTTACTTCCGTGGTTTTCTCAACAACTGTCATCTTTGACTTATCATAACTAGCCTCAATCTTAGCTAGCTTTTCTTTGGTTTCCTTCATCTCTGCCATTTGTAATTCTAGAGCCTTAATCTCTTGCATCATGGCCTCCATGCTCAAGCTGACCTCTTGCACTGCTGCTGCTGTTGGATCTGCTGAAGTTGATGCACCTGTTACTGAAGTTGAACCTGGGGGAGGTGCTGCTGTAATAACTGTTGCTGGAGGAGCTGTAATTATTGGAGCTGTTTGGGATGGTTGAGGGGCCAACTCTGGCTGTTTCCCTCGTTGAGCTTCCTCCAATGCTTTCTCTGTTTCTATTATCCTTTGATTCATCCTCATGAGTAGACTTACCACATCCTCTACTTCCTGTTGTTGTGCTACTTCTGCAGTTTGAGGATGTATGGTGACTGGCAACTTCATTTGTTTTGTCAATGCTGCTATGTCTTCCTCCTTTTTTCTAATCAAGGCCTGGGTGCCTTTGGGATCTTTGGGATCATGTCCCAACTCTATGATGATTTCTTCCAAGGATTTTATCCTATTATCCTTGGCCAATGATGAGGATTTTTCCAACTCTAACTGGGCAGAAGTATTGTATAAGGAGTTCTGCAATCTGTGGGCCAGTAGAGCCTTGTCTGCCAATGTAGAATAAACCATTTCTCCCGTCTTCTTATGTAACTCAATCTGGTCTAAAGGATGAATGTCTTTTGCTAGGACCTCCAGATTGGTTCTGATGTAGTCTACTGCTGACTGTAGCTACTGTGTACTAGGTCTGAAGTGACTGAGAGTCATCTTCCCTGCTTCCATATCATAGGCTGCCATTAGCCTTTGCTGATTTGTCGGAGCCATTCTCATTAACTGGTTGTAAAGCTGAAACCTTATTGGCTCGTTTCTAGCTTTAATCTCTATGAATGCCTTTTTTATATCTGAGCCCTTTTGGGTCTGTTGTTGGGAGGATGAAACCTCCCCACCTGGTTGTTTCTCTTGCTCCTGTTGAAAGGAGCTGGTCGATGTTTCCAAAATAGGAGGGATCTGCTGCTCAGAAGTCCCCTCACCCTGATGTTTCCTATTGTCTCTTCTGTGATTTCCTCCTTGGCATAGGGGTTTAGCCTCTGCCTTTTTCCACTTGTTGGTCTGTGGATGTTCCTGTGGATGTACCATCTGTTCTGTCCCTCTTTTTTCCTCTTTCCTCATTGTGAGGAGTTTGCAGCACAGGGATTTCAGGTGCCTTTGTCTGTGTTAAAGGGCTTTGTTCTTTACCTTTTTCTAGATTTGAGGATAGTTGCTCCTCCATTGTGCTTTGCTGTTCAGAATGCTCTATTTCTTTTCCCTTTCCTACTAATGATATGGCCTCCTTAGCTGGCTGCCGTGAAGTAGCAGTTGATGTGCTTGCTCCCACTGGTTGAGGCTATGTGAAGGTGACCTATACAACATAATCCAGGTCAATTCTTTTCTCAATTTCTTTCATCTCTCTCTCTAATTTTTCTTCCTCAGTGAAATCTTCATCATCTAAGGTGCCCTCTGCCCATTCTGGTTGATTGGCATATTGTTTAATGTAGGGGATTGGCTGGTGCACATATCCTGAAAGCCTGTGTTTGATTCTTCTAAGGCTTATAAAGTGTTCAAGGTCATATGGTGCCCAATAGAATCTATGTTTCAACATGAGTTCTTGTCCCAACATGTTGTCTACATCTTTCCATGCTTCCTCCCTCTTCTTGAAAACAAAGGGACCCAACTGGTGTCTGATTTTAAGTTGTGCCTTCTTGTTTTTTCCATGGAAATGAGTTAGGTCTGCATTACTGAATTGCCTGAAATATTCCAAGGAAAAAAGTCTCATGGGGACATATCTTGGCAGCTTGTAGGGGGACAACTCACAGCCATAAATTCTGATCACTGTGTGGTCTTGGTAGAAGTACCAATCACCAATGTTGTAGCCCTTAGAAAGATGCAAGATTCTTTTCATTTCAGCAGTAAGTCTGGTAGGAGGAGTCACCATTAATAGGCAAGTAGTTGGGTAGATGAATAGGTCAATAAACTCACAATATGTGTATGGAGAATAGTGGACTTCATGGAAAACTGAGGTCCAATAAATAATAGATCTCCTCTCTCCTTTTGGTTCTAATCTCCTGAGAGGAACCTTGAAACTATCTGGGTGATAGTACAACAACAGGTGGTATATATAATAGGTGTATTTAAACACTCTTTCTCTCTCCATCATCATGAACTGTTCATGTATCTTGTTTTCTATGAAGGTGGCATAGTCATACATGACAGCAGGGGGCTGCCCTAGAGTGAATATGGTTAAGAGAAAAAAATACAGTCTCATCCACAAATTCTCCTGTTTTGCATCCTAGAATGTATGAAATCATATCCACCAAGAGCTTGCCTGTTTCATTAAACGAGGCCTGATGATAGGGAGCAGGATAATCATTTTGGCACTGTGGATCCATAAACAACTGACAAACTCTTGATATTTCTGCCTAAGAGAGCCTTGCACCCTGATCTAGCAAGAGTTTCATTGTGAGGGGAACTAGAGGCTGAGGAGGCTCAAAGTTCAACATTTCATTTATGGATTGAGGAGTGATATAGAACGGCACAGACCCATCTGGACTAAGAATTGCCCTCAAAGTGGGTTCATAGTGTGCATGGCATAGATGGATGAAATCAGGCATCACATTAACTGATGGGAGGTAATAGATGGGCATACTGGATTGCCAAATTCCTAGAATATCAGTGTTATTTCTGTGATTGTGTTTGAATTGGCCCATAACTTTGAGGTGAGGAGTAAGGCCATCATATCTTTGATCTGAAAGTCTCTATCTGCTAATGGTAGTCACTCTAAGTCCATGTGTGGAGTATTCAAAGGAGCAATGTTCAAGGCTACTAGAGTATCCATGATTTATACTGTTTGTATTGATTGCAATATAGGTATAAGTAGCAATAGGAGCTGGAATTGAGGTTCTAAGGATATTGTGAAAGGTAAAAATATGATTTCTTATTTCAAATGGACCTCACTTTACAGAGTTTGTGGTAAGAAACAAACTTGGAGCACTCTGACTGGGTATTTTACATAAATTGGTTGAAATTGCAGGTTTTGTGGACACAAAGCCAAGAGGATAGAGTCCGAATTTTGCCTGAAGGGGCACAAGTTTGCAGAGGGAAAGGGAAATTGAGGAATCCCTTTTAGGAAAATGGGTTACAACCAATCGGAAATGGGGTACTGGAGTAATTTGACTCAATAGTTTGGCAATTTTTTTAGTTTATAGGCGAATATGGACGCAGAGTATGTGTTGGAATGGCTTATTCGCAGCGGGAATAACTTTGAAACTGCAAGTTTGTGGTGAATTACCCACTCAAATGATAAATGCGGGACAATGAGTGATTGGTAGGAGCGTCGTTGGGAGGAAACACAGGTTCTTTCGGCAATTTAAACACAGAAGTATAAAAATAGGGCTTTCGGGCGAAAGTATGGATAAATACCTGTTTACAGGGCGCCGAAGACAGTTAGCAGGTGGAGCTTTGAGCTATGGAGTCGGGTTATGCAGTCGAGTTGGCGGGTTGATGGACATTACTAGCTCCATAAGTCAAATAGCGAAAATACATGCACGTTCTTTGCAAATTAAATAAAATAAAAATGAGCATAAAAAGTCACTTTCCCGACTTTTTAACCAAATTTGGACCTTTTGGCGCTTTTTGCGTTTTTCTAGGATGACATCATCATGACGTATTTTTTGTCATGTAGTGGGTACGGACGATGATGTGGCACATGATGTGGATTATGACGTCAATGGGTGACATGGCGCAGGTATAGTGCAGTGGCAGGCGACATGGCGGCGACGTCATGTGGTGACGTAAGCAAGCGGGGAGGCGGTAAGCGGTTTGCGTCGGACCGCTTTTGGTATGGGAGTGATATGTGTCAAGGGCGGCCCGATGCAATAGGAGGCCGACAGCTGTCTCGGTGTACGACAATGAAACCGTCAACCATCGGGTGCTATCGTACCGCTACAAAGGGGCGCCCAATATGCACGTGGACCGTCGGATCTGGGAGAGCCGATCCCATGGTGGACGGGAGGGCAAGACGATCGGAGTTTAGTAGACGAGCGCGCCCGATAAACATTGATTATTACATAGTTTCGGCGGGTTAAAAACTTAGGTTATAGGTTTAATGTGTTCAGGCTTTGGTTATTTATTAATCAACTATTAATAAAACCCAAATGAAATGCGCACGGAGGGTGATAGGGTATAGTTTGGGGGAATGTTTGATATGGTTATTCATTTTACCGGGTGTTAAATGAATCCCAAGGGTAATGAATGCGGAAGGGCTAATACTGGGTCCCAAATGAACCTAATATTTCCTAACTTATACTATTTGGCTATAGTTTCCATGGGGTGGAATATTTAGTATTTTTTGGGGTTTTTATATATTTTCTTGTAGAAAAATGGGTGAGGAAATGATTTAGGGAGCTAGATAAATAGGGTTAGATGTTAATATGAGTTCTATGGACTGAAAAGGAATGGATGCATGCTAAGTTTATAGAATGGAAGCTTGAGCATATGGAAATGAATGGATTGTGGAAAGATCAACTTTACACAAGAAATGTGGCTTCTTTTCACTAAGTTAACTCAGATTTCAACTTGGTTTTTAATAAGAACAGAGTGAAACTGGATTATTTTGGCAAATCCCAAGGTCCTTGGGGGGATGTTAGTGAATGATTTTTGGGGGAATGAAGGGGAAGTTAGTCATGTTTCCAGTGTTGTAACATCAAACAATTGCCATGGTGTCAATGCCATAGATGAGATGAGTCCTTCTTGACAAGACAAAAAGTAATGATAACCTTGTTTCTGCAACCTCAAACTACCTACCCAGCCTAATACACCTAACATTGTTTCTTCCTTTGCATTGGGTGCACTTGAACTGGAAAACCCTGATTGTTTTCTTTTTCTTTTGACTGTCCTCCTATCTAAATGTACCCTTATCTCTTCCAAAGGCCTAGATTAAGCAGTTGGGCTCCTTAAATTCTCTACCTAGCTACTCATCTGCCAAGCTTGAACTGTTTGGACATATATTCTTTATCTATTCTACAACAGCAATTCAAACATGGCATGGTCCAGATTTAACTGTTGGGCCATCCATCAAATGTAATAAGCAGCAGTACCTTCACATGGTGAATCTGCAAAATAAGATAGTAGTGGCATTTTGACTAGCCACTTTCCTGATATTTGGTTTGGGGTTCATTATCACTATTTTTTCTGACCAATTGATTTTCTTGCCTTTTGATTATTCTTTTAAGGCATACCCTCTTTTCATTTTTTAATTTTCTTTGTCTGTATACAAAATATGGAACCTATGCAGCATACAGGGATGAACATATTTAGCACTTCCACTGTCAATCATGAAAAATGATACCTATTGGTATAGGAATCTAACAATGTGTTAAATTTCATTTTTAAGAGAACATGAATAAATCTACATGTTGTAAAGAAGAGGAACATGACAATCATCAGCACATGAAAACATAAGTCGTTGATAATGGAGTTCATCCAAGAGGGACTATGTCTCTGTGCCCCGATATCAAGATGGTGTAAGCCACTGCATTAAGTGTTGTAAATAGTGATGATGTACATAAGAGGTGATGTCGCTATCATACAAGGAAAATTCCCTCACACAAGAGTGGCTCCAAGAGATGTTCTACTACAAGAACTCTCAGTTAAAAGGACTCCTATCAGTATGACACAAATGCATGCATGATGATCAATAACATCCCTCCAACATGGCATAAAAGGGATCTCAATGAAAACATGCATGACGACAACATGAGTATCCCATCAACATGTAACAAAGGGATCTCAAAACACAACATGAATAATCATGACAACAAGTACATCACACAGATGATTTCGCATCATATCAAGAAGGAATCATGAAAACGAATAAGAAACTAGATCCCTCATCAAACATCAAACAAGGATATGTGCAACACAATGCATAGTGAAAGAAGTATATGAACACACTGCATATACCTCAAATCCAAGGGCCATCTGAAGAAAAGGATGTCAAACTTCTAAAGTTGTTCATACCATTGATCACATAGCGTCGAATCGCATGGAAATGGCTACTTGCACATGAAATTGGCCTATGAATAGAATGAATGCACCATCAGATTTGTGGCGTTGAATAGTGCAAAATTGACTGTCAAACTTTTGAATTCTGAGAAAGTGGAAATTTGGGACTAAAGGAATCTTTTAGATTTCCCCTAGATTCCTCAAAGTTTCCCTTCTCCAGGTCCTCTGTAAATTGGTTACTCAAATCAAGAAACTGACTGTGCCATCGGGTTTGTGTTGCTGAGAGGTGTAAGATCGACATAAACTTTTCCCAATTTGGACACTGCAAAAATTTCATCCTCTTGGAAATTTTGCTCCTTCATGGTTCCACATGCATTAAAAATTAATTAAAAATTCTACGTCTCATTTTCCATACCCGCTTCTGGTTCCTCCATGCTGCCTAGGTGCACTGGTGAAATGAAGGTTTATATAAGTTTGTTGGTGGAGTAATCAAAGAAGGTGGTTTGGCATAGTGGCAAATGAGGCAATTTGTTGAGGAGGGGTCGGGTGGTCAAACACCACCCCTCCCATTTTAATATATTATGGTTTTGTTTTTACATAATTGCAAACATTATTGTTGGGGGTTGGGTCCAAATTAGGTGGCCCACCCCCACAATCCTCTGCAGCTTCGTTTCATTGGCGCTTTGAATGAGTTGGTACATTGGTACCGTTTGGTGTGACATGGTGTACACACCATATATGGCGCATTGGATGGAGGTCAGAGCTTGTATTGGGGGTGTGTTTCTTGATGTGTGAGGGTGCCTAGGAGGTGGCTCGGCCACACCAGTTGGGTGGGTTCAAGCTCCGCCACCCTCGGTTCATTATATGCCAATGTTATGGTCAGGTGGTGCATGGGATGAGTCCACCGAAGTTGGCCTACCCACCGCTTGTGGTTACGTTTACATGTGGTGTGCGAAGGAGTTGGGGCCGGCGGGGTTCATGGCCCATCGACCAATTTTTTTTTGTATTGTGTGGTTGGGAAGGGAGGTGGTGGGGGTCATGGCCTGCCACCTCATATTATATATATATATATATATATAATAAGGCTCTTTTTTTAATTTTGTCTAACATAAGGGTTATTAGACAAATTAAAGGGGCAACAATTTTCCCTGCTTTCGAGAGCTAGGTTTCATGCCTCAAGGTTGACAAAATTATAGGACACTTAAACTTGGCCCACGGCCCAACTTTGATCAGAACTTTGATTCCTTCTAAATTTAACATACGGACTCGATTTGATGAATCATTCACACCACCACGATTAGGATGACAAGATCTATGCTTTAGTCCTAGTTCGAAATCATTCTAATCACTTTGATTTTCGAGCTTCCATAAGCCCTCTTTTTCCTTTATGTGTTCTTAGAGCCACCTGGATCAATCCTCCCCACTAAGGAGCTTTTTTTCCTCCAAAAGCATGAAAAATAATCTACAACTTCTCTGTACCTTGTCTGCATCACAAGCATCCTAAAATGTCTCACTTCCACCTTCTTCACCTTTGTTATTCGGAGCCTTAAGCGATGAGCTGACACTTGCAACCTGTAGTACATTGTTTTACAAATAATATTCTTGAATTTCATGACCAACTAATGACCCAAGCATCCCACACTTGCCATGAGTTTATAACACATACTTAGTGGTCAAGTTTACATCAAGATGGACATTGTACCCCAGCTACGAAAACAAGGCCAACATATCATTGTTTCTCCAACAAGTGATGGCAGAAACATCACCATTGCATCACATGATTTACAAAGACAAGTCCAAACACTATTTTCTTTGACAAGTGATGGAAACACGACATCACTTTCACAGTTTATCATGCAACTGAAAATAGGACCAGACATCGTTGTTGTTGAACAAGTGATGGAAAACACATCATCACTTTTACATTTTCAAATGAGGTTTTGCTTGTCAAACAATCATTTTACCAGGTTCATGCACCAACACTTTGTCTTTAAGGCACTTCTCTAGATGGAGCCTCCAACATGTGGCCCTTTAACGGCCACTTTTGTCGCAATGACTACAATAGATCATCTTCCTCCAAACCTGCTTAACATGTTTCTTTACCTGTTGTTGAGAGGATCTTTCATGCCTCATCCTATTGTGTGTTTCCATTCTTTTCCAACACTTAGAAAATGTATGGTTATGTAATCCACAAAAGGTACATGTTTTTCGATTCCATGTTTTATGTTCATCATTAACAACATGATTAGAATTGAAATGATCATTCGAGAATCAAAACTTGTTATGCCTTTCCTTGTTGTCTCTGGTGTAAGTATGGCAATGAGATCTTGCCTCAACTCTTTCCCTACAATGGAAACTACCATGGGATGATGGGAATGTGTTCCCATCATTCTCTTTCATTGACAATTTCAATGATGTCTCGAAAGAATGTGACACCTTTGAGCATTCTCCTTTCATGTATCTCAAGCCTGCAAATATAGGTCTCTTCATAACCTCGAATGGTTGAGTCATGTCTTGGTTATTAACACCAAGCTCTACTTCCTTCTCATGCTTCGTCCTGGTAAGGAGCCTCATTTTTGTCCCTGTAATTGGGATCTCCACATCTCCAACAAAAATCATACTATGTGACAATGAAACCAAAAGGAAATCAACACCTTTTACCTCCAATGTCGATTTGGAAAGAACTGATGAGGGGTACTCATCATCTGTTGTTGGTGGTTTGATATATGTCTCGACGCATTCCCCAACTTCCTTTTTGACATACCCAAGTCTTGTCTAATGAGGTAATTCTTCTACTTTGATGGGGTTGACAATGCCTTGGCCATTAACACCCAAGCCTTTTCCTTCATATCCCATTTTCTTCAGTAGTTTGGATCCAATTCCTATGGTATGATTTTCAAAAATAGCGAAATCATCATGAGGACACATATATGAATTCGAAGAATTACATTTTACCTCACATGGGTCATGCTGGAGATTTTCCACAGTCTCGTCCTTAGCTTGCAACTATCATAGCAAACTATGTTTCTCCTCTTTCTCTTCATGTAGAAGCATCTTGAATTGGGCATTTTCTGTTTGAATATTTTGTTTGTTGTGCTTCATTTCTTCTAGGGCCTCTTCTGTGGCACGCAACTAAAGATGCAATTGCTCATTTTCCTCTGTCTCTTTTTATAGAGCTTCATACATTATTTCCATTCTTTTGGAAATTTTGAGCATGGTCTCATACATCGCTTTTTCATCCTATGTTGTTGCACATTCTATTGCTTATGCTTGCAATTCACATCCACATAAATACCACTCTGATACCACTTGTTCCAAGCTAGGGTGTGACAAAGGACCCCTCCAAGACCTTTTACTTTCGTGATGTGTTAAATTGCATTTTTAAGAGAACATAAATGAATACATCTGCATGTTGTGAAGAAGAGGAACATGACAATGATTAGCACATGAAAACATAAGTCATTGATAACTTAGTTTGTCTAGGAGGGACTGCGTCTCTAGGCCCTAATGTCAAGATGGTGTAGGCCGTTGCATTAAGTGTTGTCCTTAGTGATGATGTACATAAGAGGTGATGTCACTATCATACAAGGAAAATGCCCTCATGCACAAGTGGCTCCAAGAGATGTTCCACTACAAGAACTCTCAGTCAAAAGGAATCCTATCAGTATGACACAAACTCATGCATGATGATCAAGAGCATCTCACCAACATGGCATAAAATGGATCTCAATGCAAACATGCATAACGACAACATGAGTATCCCATCAACATACAACAAAGGGATCTCAAAACACAACATGACGAATCATGACAACAAGTACATCGCATAGATGATTCCACATCACATCAAGTAGGAAGCATGAACATGAGTAAGGAACAAGATCCCTCATCAAAAATCAAATAGGGATATGTGCAGCTCAATGCATATCAAAAGAAGTACATGAACACACTGCATATAACTCTCATCCAAGGGTCATCTGAAGGAAATGATGGAAAATTGTTGAAGTTGTTCGTACCATCAATCTCATGGTGTCGAATCGCATGGAAATAGTTACTAACACATAAATGCTGACACCTGCACTCCACTTAGAAAACTGGGAAAAAAATAGAATAAGAAAATGGAAAATCTAAATGCACCATTAGATTTTTGGCATCGAATAGTGCAAAATCGACTGTCAAATTTCAAAATTCTAAGAAATTTGAAATCTGGGGCTGAAGGAATCTTTCAGATTCCCCCTAGATTCCTCAAAGATTCCATCCTCTGGGTCCTTTGCAAATCAGCTTCTTAGATCAAGAAATAGATTGTGCCACCAGGTTCATGTCACTGAGAGGTGTAAGATCGACATAAAATTTATCCAATTTGGACACTGCAAAAATTTCACCCTCCTCGAAATTTTGATCCTTCATGGTTCCACCTGTATTAAAAATTAATTAAAAATTTCGTGTCTTGGTTTCCATGCCTACTCCTGGTTCCTCCATGCTGCTTGGGCGCACTGGTGAAATTAAGGTTTATATAATTTTGTTGGTGGAGTAATGTTTGTCATAGTGGTGAATGAGGCAATTTGTTGAGGAGGGGTCAGGTGGTCAAACCCTGCCCCTCCCAATTCAATATATTATGTTTTTTTTTACATAACTACAAACATTATTGTTGGGGTTCGATTCCGCATTAGGCGGCCCACCCCCATAATCCTCTGTAGCTCCATTTCATTGGCGTGTTGAATGAGTTGGTATGTTGGTATTGTTTGGTGTGACATGGTGCATGCACCATATATGGCGCATTAAATGGAGGCTAGAGATTGTATTGGGGGTGCATTGTTTGGTGTGTGAGGGTGCCTAGGAGGTGGGCTTGCCACACTGGCCAAGAGAGGTCAAGCCCAACCACCCTCAGTTCATTATATGTCAATGCTATGGTGTGATGTGGCATGGGTCGGGTCCACCGGAGGTGGCCCACCCACCGCCCGTGGTTATGTTTACATGTGGTGTGTAGAGGAGTTGGGGCAGGCGGGGTTCATGGCCTATCAACCATTCTTTTTTATTATTATTTTTTTTTTTTGTATTGTGTGGTTGGGAAGGGAGGTGGTGGGGGTCATGGCCCGCCACCTCATATTATATTTTTATTTTTATTTTTAATAATAGGGCCCTTTTTTAAATTTTGTCTAACATAAGGGTTATTAGAAAAATTAAAGAGGCAACAATTTCTCTCACTTTCAGGAGCTCGGTTTCATGCCTCGGGGTTGGAAAAATTGTAGGAAACTTAAACCTGGCCCACAACCCAACTTTGAGCAAAACTTTGACTACTTCTAAATTTCGCATACAGACTCAGTTTGACGAACCGTTCACACCACCATGATCAGGACGAAGAGATCTATGATTTGGTCCTAGTTCGACATCATTTTTATCACTTTGATTTTTGAGCTTCCATAAGCCTCTTTGTCCTCTGTGTGTTCCTGGAGCCACCTGAATCAATCCTCCCCACTGAGGAGCCTTTTGTCCTCCAAAAGTGTGAAAAATATTTTGCAACTTCTCTGTAAGTTGTCTACATCACAAACGTCATGAAAGGTCTCGCTTCCACCTCCTTCACCTTAGTTCTTCGGAGCCTTAACCGATGAGCCGACACCTCCAACCCATAGTACATTGTTTTGTGAATTACATGCTTGAATTTCATAACCAATTAATGACCCAAGCATCCCACACTTGCCATGAGTTTACAACACATACTCGATGGTCAATTTTACATCAAGATGGACATTGTACCCTAGCTACGAAAACAAGGCCAACATATCATTATTTCTCCAACAGGTGATGGCAAACACATCATCACTACAACACATGATTTATAAAGATAAGGCCAAACACTATTTGCTTTGACAAGTGATGGAAACATGACATCACTTTCACAGTTTATCATGCAACTCAAAATAAGACTAGACATCATTGTTGCTAAACAAGTGATGGAAAACACATCATCGCTTTTACATTTTAAAATGCAACAAATGATTTACAAAAGCATGACCATGACAAGCTAACATGTCTAGAAACCATTTTTCACTTATCAATGTGAATGGGTTGCCTCTTTGTGGTGGTTTTTCTTGTCGAACAATCGTTTTACCTAGTTCATGCACCGACACTTTGTCTTTAAAGCACTGCTCTGGATGGAGCCTCCAACATGTGGCTCTTTGATGGCCACTTTTGTCGCAATGACCGCAATAGATATTCTTCCTCCAGACATACTTAACATGTTTCTTTACCTGTTGTGGAAAGGATATTTCATGCCTCATCGTTTTGTGTGTCGCCATTCTTTTCCAACACTTAGAAAATATATGGTTATGTAATCCACAAAAAGTACATGTTTTTCAATTCCATGTTTTACATTCATCATTAACAACATGATTAGAATAAAAATGATGATTCGAGAATTGAAATTGATTATAACTTTCCTTGCTATCTCTAGTGTATGTATGGCGATGAGAGATTTGCCTCAGCTCTTTCCCTGCAATGGAAACTGCCATGGGATGATGGGAATGTGTTCCCATCATTCTCTTTCCTTGTTGATTTCAACGATGTCTTGGAAGAATCTGCCACCTTCGAGCATTCTCCTTTGTTGTATCTCAAGCCTACAAATTGAGGTATTTGCATAACCTCGAATGGTTGAGTCATGTCTTGGTTATTAACACCAAGTTCTTCTTCCTTCTTGTGCTTCATCCTAGTAAGAAGCGTCATGTTTGTCCCTGTAATTAGGATCTCCACATCTCCAATAGAAATCATACTATGTGACAATGAAACCAAAAGGAAATCAACATCTTTTACCTCCTCTGTCGATTTGGAAAGAACTGATGAGGGCTTCTCATCATCTGTTGTTGGTGGCTCACTAGCTATCTTGACACATTCCCCAACTTCCTTTATAACATACCCAAGTCCTATCTAATGGGGTAATTCTTCTACTTTGATGGGGTTGATAATGCCTTAGCCATTAACACCCAAGCCTTTTCCTTCATACCCCATTTTCTTCAACAATTTGGAGCCAATTCCTATGGTATGATTTTCAAAAACAGCGAAATCATCATCAAGACACATACATGAATTCGAAGAATTACATTTTACCTCACATGGGTCACACTGTAGGTTTTCCATGACCTCATCCTTAGCTTACAACTGTCGTAGCAAACTACGTTTCTCCTATTTCTCTTCATGTAGAAGCATCTTCAATTTGGTGTTCTTTGTTTGAATATTCTAATTATTTTGGTTCAGTTCTTCTAGGGCCTTTTCCATGGCTCGCAACTGAAGCTGCAATCGCTCCTTTTCCTCTGTCTCATTTTGTATAGCTTCATATATTTTTTCCACTCTTTTGGAAATTTTGAGAATCGTCTCGTACATCACTTTTTCATCCTCTGTTGCTGAACATTGCATTGTTTACACTTGCAATTCACATCCACGCAAAGACTACTCTGATACCACTTGATCCAGGTCCGAGTGTGACAAAGGAGCCTTCCAAGACCTTTTACTTTTGTGATGTGTTAAAATTCATTTTTACGAGAACATAAATGAATACATCTGCATGTTGTAAAGAAAAGGAACATGACAATCGTCAGCACATGAAAACATAAGCTGTTGATAGTGGAGTTTGTCTAGTAGGGACTACGTCTCTAGGCCTCGATGTCAATATGGTGTAGGCCACTACATTAAGTGTTGTCAATGGTGATGATGTACATAAGAAGTGATGTAGCTATCATACAAGGAAAATGCCCTCATGTAGGAGTGGCTCCAAGAGATGTTCCACTACAGGAACTCTCAGTCAAAAGGACTCTTATCAGTATGACACAAACCCATGCATGATGATCAAGAGAATCCCGCCAACATGGCATAAAAGGGATTTCAATGAAAACATGCAAGACGACAACATGAGTATCCCATCAACATACAACAAAGGGATCTCAAAACACAACATGAAGAATCATGACAACAAGCATATCACACAGATGATTCCACATCACATCAAGCAGAAATCATGAAAACAAGTAAGAAATAAGATCCCTCATCAAACATCAAATGGGGATCTGCACAACACAATGCATAGAAAAAGAAGTACATGAACACACTACATATACCTCACATCGAGGGGCCATTTGAAGAAAATGATGTCAAACTACTGAAGTTGTTCATACCATCGATCTCACAACGTCTAATCACATGGAAATGGTTGCTTGCACATAAATGCTGACACCTACACTCCACTTAAAAAAGTGGCCAAAAAAGGAATGAGAAAATGGAGAATCTAAACACACCATCATATTTATGGCATCTAATAGTGCAAAATCAATTGTCAAATTTTCTAATTCTGAGAAAGTGGAAATTTGGGGCTGAAGGAATATTTTAGATTCCCCATAGATTCCTCAAAGATTCCCTCCTCCGGGTCCTCTGCAAATCGGTTGCCTAGATCATGAAACTGACTATGCCATCGGGTTTGTGTCGCCGAGAGGTGTAAGGTCGACATAAAATTTGTCCAATTTGGACACTACAAAATTTCACCCTCTTGGAAATTTTGCTCCCTCATGCTTCCACCTGCATTAAAAATTAATTAAAAATTATGCGTCTCAGTTTCCGTGGCCACTCCTAGTTTCTCCATGCTGCCTGGGTGCATTGGTGAAATGAAGGTTTATATAAGTTTTTTTTCAGAGTAATCAGAGAAGATGGTTTGGCATAGTGGTAAATGAGGCAATTTGTTGAGGAGGGGTGTTACACTGAAATTTGTCACCATGACTATCTGCAGTTAATTAGGCTCCATCAATAGTCATATTATCCTCCTTGTCAAGCCTAATACCTCTGCTCTTCATGTCAAACTCCAGAAAGAGAGAAAGTCACTAAAAAAACATGTTTATCTCTGGGTACGCAGGTTCTCTCTACCTTGCTTGCGTGTACGCATCCCAAACTCATTGTACCTGTGTACTTGTACGCTCTGTAAGCCAAAGGATGGGT
>APFE030399873.1:19816-37053 GCA_000404065.3 Pinus taeda | reverse complement strand
TCAAAGTAGAGGAAATCTCTTGCTGACCCTGGGAGGAGCTTGCACAACACCAAGGCTCAGGTTGTAATGGTTCCTTTTTTGTTTCCTTAATACAAATAAGTCCATTCTTCTCAATGATTTGTTGTTAATGAATTATTTCATGTACTTCTTGGTCTATGTGATGAATATGCTTTGTTTTATGATGAATATTCAGGTGTTATGTAATCGTTTGCTTTGTTAGTGTATGCAGGTCTGAAAGTGAAGGAGGAGCTCATCTGGATCAGCACGGCTGGACTGCTACAACAAGCGTTGGACCTAAGGTAAGATCGAACAACACTTGGTTTCTCATAGGATAATGTATGTTTAGAGAAGGATTGCTCTTGTTTGTCTTGTTTGTCACTAGAGAGTCTTAGACTCCTAGGGAGGTTAGGTTTGTCCGCAAAAATAACTCTTTCCGCATGACAAGGGGTTAGGTGGTCAAACCTCGCCCCTCCCATTTTAATATATTATGGTTTTTTTTTTTATATAACTACAAATATTATTATCGGGGTTGGAGTCTGCATTGGGCAGCCCACGCCATAATCCTCCACAGCTTCGTTTCATTGGCACGTTGAATGAGTTGGTACGTTGCTACCGTTTAGTGTGACATGGTGTACACACCTTATATGGCGCATTAAATGGAGGTAAAAGCTTGTTTTCGGGGTGTGTTGTTTGGGGTGTGAGGATGCCCAGCAGGTGGGCTAGCCACGACAGCTAGGTGGGTTCAAGCCTCGTCGCCCTCAGTTCATTATATGTCAATGTTATGGTGTAGTAGGGAGTGGGTTGGGTCCACCGAAGGTGGATCACCCACTGCCCGTGGTTATGTTTACATGTGGTGTGCAAAGGAGCTGGGGCCGACGGGGTTCATGGCCCATCAGCTATTTTTTTATTTAATTTTTATTTTTTTTTGTATTGTTTGGTTGGGAAGGGAGGTGGCGGGGGTCATGGCCTGCCACCTCATATTATATTTTTTTATTTTATTTTTAATAATAAGGCCCTTTTTTAATTTTGTCTAACATAAGGGTTATTAGACAAATTCAAGATGCAACAATTTCACCTGCTTTCAAGAGCTAGGTTTCATGCCTCGGGGTCAGCAAAATTGTAGGACACTTAAACTTGGCCCATAGCCCAACTTTGAGCAAAACTTTGACTTCTTCTAACTTTCACATACGGACTTGGTTTGACGAACCGTTCACACCACCGAGATCAGGATGATAAGATCTATGCTTTGGTCCTGGTTCAAAATTATTCTAGTCACTTTTATTTTCATGCTTCCATAAGCCCTATTTGTCCTATGTGTGTTCCTGGAGCCACCTAGATCATCTACCTAATAGGATACTTGGATGAATCTCTCTCTCAGGATCATATTTTCTTATAGATAGTTATCATAGTTATGTCATTGCAAATATAAGAAATTCACTATAACAATGATACAAGTTTATAACATGATGACATGATAGATATGAGTAAGTATTGACTGAAAATTCCTAACATTTCAATTCATGGATTTGGGAGTCTACATCCACCATCATTTTGTTAGAAATTAATTAATGAAGCAATGAAATATAAAAAATATTTTGGAAACACAAATACAAAATTGTGTAGGACAAGAGAGACATAGATATATGTGTTTCACCCAATTTGGGATACATACACAAAGCAACAGCTAGTCCTTCCTTTTATATTATCCATCAAAATGAAGAGATACAACCTACAACATATCCGTTGTGTTATCGTTCTGTGGTTTTGGATATTGGCAAGACAAAAGTCACAAAAGATACATCAAACCACTTATGAGTCTAGGACCTAGCCTTCCTAGACTCAGAGAGGTCCTTCTCTATGTTATTATCATTTAATTTTGTTTTTAGTGCTCTAATGTTTTAGGCTAGATATTAAGAATAAAATATTTGTTTGTTTGTTTCTTCATTTGATTGGGGAAAGGTCATTTTTTCAATATTTTCCATTGGGCTATGGAGTCATAGGCTGCTTGGTAGCATCAATCTTACAGAGTGTTTGCAGGGCAAGCTAACTGTCCTCACTACATCTTTAAAGCAGAGTGATAAATGGGATGTCAAAAAAATGATATCAGTTAGGATTAAAAATCATTCAAGTATTTTTTAATCATACTTCAAAGGAAAACATATAGATTGTAGACACATATAGTAGTAAGGTGCTCTAACAAAATGTCTTAAACTATAATTTTGGCTACACAATAAGAATGAAATATGCATGGATGACTAAACAAAAAATACATTAAACATAGTAGGAAAAACATCACCAGGTGAAAACAGATCAAGTATCCTGCAAACTGTCCTTTTTATTAATGCTCCAACTCAAAATTACACTGCTCCAAATAGAAAAATCATTCCAATGACTAGGGTCCAAACCCTAATACTCCCAATGCATGGAGTATTTAAAGAAAAAGCTAAACTGGTTTGCCTTGTACACTTGGCAATCTATTATTTATTACAATGAAGGAAAAACTAACTAATCTAGCCAAGGAATGGCCACACTAAGAAAACTGGGACAGGTGTCCTTCTTTTCTGGGATGTTGTTGCCTAAAGTGTTAATTTTACTGGAGTTGTTTTGATGATGTGGTTGGTGCTAACTCATGCCTGTATGGTCACTCTAGTCATCCTTGTCTTGTTCTTCCCGGTAGTCACATAAGCACTTCGTGCTTCCCCCTCTAGGATCGTGATCTTGGTTAATCTTCAATAAACCTCGTCAGCATCAGTGTATTTGGAAAATCATGGCTTAACCAAAAACAGACGCTTTAGCTCATGTTCAATGTAAATTTGATTGTTGATTTCTTCTAGTAAAGCCTTTCCTATTATTCTACCTTTGATGTTGGATAGATTTGCAGCATCTATGGCTACGACCTGTAATTTCTTGGCATAATCCCCTCTGTCTATGAGTTTTTCATTTATAACAAACAGAAAGGGAAGGCCTCTTTGATGTAGAGGTTGCAATCTGTTAAAAACCCTATTGATTGTCAGCTCTAGAACTTGGTATTTTTCTTGAAGTTGCACATTTAAGAATTTCTTTGTCAATGCCTTTTTGACTTGTAGTATGGTCTCTATCCTATATGCTTCTCCCAATTCTTCTGGTTCATATTTGTTTCTTGCATTCAGAAACTTGATAATTCTATTTGTTGTTGTTGGCATATCTCCCATCTCTGTATTGGTGGCTAAATTGGCTTCTTTGGTTTTCTCTTCTAACTCTTTCTGCTAAAAAATAATTTGGATGCTAGGCCAAATTTCATTCATACAATCTATCCCTTTGTGCCAAATGATCTCCTTAACCCTCCCTAGCATTTTTCTGATAGGGGATTCTTTTTCTGACTTTTGAAGCTTCTATATCAATTCCTTTTCTCTCTACATTTCTACCAAGTGATTGTTTTTAGCTCTTTTAATTTGATCTTGTAGCACACCAACTTGGGATTCCAGCCTCTTGATTTCTTCATTCTTCAAATTCATTCCTTCCATAGATCTTGCCAACTGCTCTGCACTACTTCCTACTCCTGTGGTTGTACCTAATGTAGTGTTCATAGATAGGGTTGTTAGAGGAAGGGCCTCCACTGTTGTGCTAGCCATCTGTGTTGCCTTTTCTTTCTCTTGCACCATCTTTTCCATCTTTGTCTCCATATTTTTGATTTGGATGGACTTCTCCACTATTAGTTTCATCATGTCAGCCTTTATGCTCTCTGTCTCCTCTATTTCCTTGGTCAGTGGGTCATGTGTAGTAGGCAGCTTGAGCTGCTTCTTCAGAGTTGCGATGCCTAACTCTTTCTTCTTTATTACTTCTTCATATTCTTTTGTATTTGATGGATCATGTCAAATTTTTATTACTAAGTCTTCCAAAGACTTGATCCTAACATCCTTTTACAATGAAGCAATTCTCTCCATCTTCAATTGAGACTGAGCATTTGAGGGAGCCACTTGCATTTTGAATAAATTCATGGAAGTGTTGGTTAAAGTAGATGAAACCATTTCCCCTAATTTCTTGTGCATCTCCAGTTGATCTATTGGATGGAAATTCTTGACATCAAACTCAAAGGAAGTCTGCTTGTAGTCTGCTATAGTTTTAAGCTCTGATGTTTGTGCCTCCAAAAATGCCATATGCATTTTTCCCTTCTCTGGGTCAAAGGAATGGAGAACTTTGCCTTGTGCATTTGCACTCTGCTTCCAAACCTGAGCATAGGTGCTCTTCTTTAGTATTTGATTTCTGATTTTGATTTCTCTGAATACCAAAAATTGTCTCGTCTTTCTCTTCAATCACCCTTGAAGATGAGGACACTTGAAGAGATCGTTGTCTTTCTAAAATCAGAGTAGAAGGAAATGCTGGAGGGAGGAATCTGGAATATCAATTATATTGATCACTATCTATTGTGGTGATCCTTTATCTATGTCCATATGTTTTCTAGGATTCTTCTTGTACTTCAAATCTGAATATTTTCCTAGAAATATCAGTTCCTGGTGACTGATTTTCTTTGGACCTCTTGCCTATTATCCCTTTGTCTTGTTATTTTCCTTTTTCAGTCTTTTCTTTAGTAATTTGTTTCTCTCGCTACCTTGGATTTTGTGCACGAGAAGAGGAGATTTCTTTCTCGTCAACCTCCTGTAATGTATCAAGCATCCATTCTATTTGATTCATGTATTTCTCGATTTTGGGCCTTTGAGTGTGGATGTAGGTAGTGGACTTGTTTTCCACCCTCTTCTTAGGAATAATGCCCCATGGGTCATAAGACCATGTGAAGCTATGAGAAAAATTCATCTCCCTTAATGTTTTGTCTGCCTCCTCTCCTACAGTTCTATTGTTGCAAATGAAGGGATCAATTTGAGACTTGATCCTAAATTAGGATTTCTTCTTGACTGATACAAAATGCATCTCATATGCACTAATCATCTGTCTGATGTACTCCAATGCAAATATCCTTATGGGGAGGAACTTTGGCATCTTGTAGGGGCTAAATCACAACCATACACTCTTATTTCAGTCTAGTTTTGGTACAAGTACCAATCACCAGTTCTGGCTTGATCAAGAAGTTGCATAATTCTCTTTATATCTTCATTTATCCTTGGTTCAACTATCCTACTGAGGAGGCTTATTGTTGGGTGGACAAACATTTCCATGAATGTCTTGTAACTGAAATCATTTTGATCTTTCATTACCAATGTTGTCCAAAATATTATTGATTGAGGTTCACCTTCCTCATTCATTTTGGTTAATGAAAACTGGAACCTATCTACCTGAAAATATAAAAACATGTAAGCCAACACTAAGGAGTAATGAAAAACTTCATCTATGAAGAAATTGACTAGTTATTCATGGATTTCATCTACTAGAAACTGGCTAAAGTTAAAAAGGAAAGAAGGCTTGGATTCAGTTAAGAGGATAGATAGGAAAGCTATAATAGGTTCATCAATCCATTGATCAGAATAATAGCCAAGTAAATAGGAAAGAACTGTGGCAATATGTATGGTTCTATTAGGAAAAATAGAGGAGGAATAAGGAGGGTTTTTGGTTAGTAGAGATGTGTTCTCAGCCATGAAAATTTCTAATGTCTTAGCTCTCATGGAGAAATCAATCTTTTGGTACATTTCAATCAGAGCTTCATGTGAAAAAGGAACAAATCCTTCAATAACGGGGCTTGCATCATCTGCATGATGGATTGAGCATCAATTATGAATACAATATGTCTTCTTGGGGCCATCACTTCTCGTTGCTATGGATTGTAACATGAATGAAACTTCCTAATCAATTATGGGAAACTATGTGTTTTAGGGAAGATATAGAAAGGTAGGATGGCCTCCCAAAGGCCTATGTCATCCATTTCCTCGAATTTGTCCCCCCACCAGCAATACATATTAAACAGATCAAATTTTGATAGGGTTTCATGGATGTTGTAATCCATGTCGGCCAATGGTAAATGATCTAAATCTAGTGGTGGGTGCACCATTGGGTTGAATACTTCTGGTTCTTTCTTCTTTGGTGTCATTGTTGTTATGTTTTCTCTGCAGCTTTCCTCTGAAAATTGCCCTGTGCTAAATTTGTAATAGAAATGTATCAAAGAAGTGGGATTTCAGTGAGGGAGAAATAAAAGGGAATGTAAACATAAATGGGATTCATGAGTGGGAAATGATGATCTCTACAACAAAATGAGTAATCCTGCACTGTATTACTGTACTTCAACTTCACTGTGCATTCTTGCTAATGTTTGGATAGAGTGAGAAAATGCTTGTAAGTGCACAATGACAGTAAAAATTCGAAATCGGTGTAACTAGTGATTTTATGATTGATCATCGTGCCATTGGATTGGCCTGATTTGGCACGAGTCTGTTGGCTAACTTCCCAGCCCATTTATTGCCCAACGACAGGAATGGTAGTGATTGGGCGGATGGGATAGTTTGGCGCAGTGAGGTGACGGGTGCTCCAACAGTGGAATGAGTGAGCAGTTTTTGGTATTGAATACATATTTTTAGGTAGCTTAGGGAGCGGTAGGTGGCATGAGAGTGGGGGGGTGCAAACTCATGAGGGTGTGACATGTGGGGGAGTGGAAACCAGTGGCTTCAAAGCCCCCACTTCCCCCCCTTAGGATTAACTTTCAGAGGGTGAGGGGAGGCCAAAAGAGGACGTGGGTCATTGGATCGGGTGGAGTGAGTGGGGATGGAGAGATAGTTGGCGGGTGAATTAAACGTGATGTGATGGGTGTGTGCATGGTGGGGTCGAGTGATAAATGAGGGATAGGCTATAGGTACAGGGGGTAAATATTTAAAGTTTAGGGGAATAATGATATCAAAGTAATATAGTGCCCCTTCCTTGGTTTTTCTTCTTTTCATTTTCCTTTCTGACCTTCGGACAACATTAGCATATGTTCCTTTATTCTTCAATCTACCTACCCTTGTTCTATAACCTACCATTCTTGTTCTTTTCCATTTGCAGAGTGCACTTAGACTTGCAGACCCTTTCCTCTTTATATATATATCTTTTTTCTTTCAAAACCTAACCTACTCTATCATTTATGTCTCCTCTTGGTCTAGATTAAACAGTTGAACCAATTTTATTTTCTACCTAGCTATTGATTTTCCAAGATTAAGTTGTTTGGCATATCTTTATTTTCTAACCTACCAACATAAATTGAAATTTGTTCAATCATGCTTAGACTATATGATTTGAACAACTTTTTGGGGTTTTTCTTTTCTCCTCTTTTTTCTTTTTCTTCTTTTTATATACCCTCTTTTCATTTCTCTTTTCTTTTTTCCTTTTTTTTTTCCTTTTAATGAAATCAATTGAAATTGACATCTTATGAACAATTTGAAACCTACAAAATTTGAACTTCTTAATCACCTTGAGATCCTATAGATTATAGGACCCTAACAATGGATCCAGCTGGGGATGACACTTCTTAGCTTGAAGTGTCAAGAATGCATGACCAGTAGCCTTTAGTCTTTCAAATCTATTTTGTCTTCAATCTCATTTTTTTTTTTTTTAATGAAGTGGCCAAATAAACCTAAAAGATGCGATATTTACAATGGAGTGGGGAAGTCTCTATGCTTATGAAAAATAATGTTTCAGCATCCTGCCATTGATAGAACCTCTTGATAATTATGTTCCATCTAATTCTTTGAGAAAAAATGCATTATTCCCTCTAAAAGCTGAAATGATATACAAACCCTTCCAAAGATTCTCAAATTTGCCATGTTTTCCTTTATCTTCGCTTCTTGAGTCCCACTTTAACACTTTGTCTCCTATTTTGAAATCATCAGCCTTGGTTCTTTTGTCAAAAATTTTCTTTATATTTTCTTGGACAACTTGAGTTATGTTGTATACTTCTTCTCTAGATTGCTACAATTGAATAGTCTGATATATCCACCTTTTTATATCATTGGGCTCACTTTGTATCTCCTGGATGATCTTCATAACTGGTACTTGATGAGCCCCAGAAATGGGTAATTATATGGGCTTATTTTGCCTCTTATTTTGACTTAATCCACCATTCTCATTAGTTTATTGCATGTTTTTTATTATATTTGTGCTAATAGAGTGAATTGGGTTAGTAGTTATGCCAAAAAGTCTAATGTGTGTTTTATGCAGATTTTTGGTCAATTTTGAGACAAAATCAAAGGTTTAATGAGCATGTGGCAGCCAAATTCAAGGATGAACAAGGGAGATGATTTATAGGAGCGTGTTCCCTTCATTTATGAACCCTTACCTCGAATTCACCATCAAAAACTCGGAGCACAAGCAGCCACATTGATGATTCCAAGGGGCAGCCGAGCAAGTCAAGTAGGACTGTTGTTATCTCCAGTTCTAGGAAGCCGAGATCCTTAATTTTAGGAGGACTATTGGGAGTCCCCATTTGTATAAATAAGAAGGCTTAGGGCCTCAATTTTTTTAGTTATATTTTAGCTATTGAACAGTTTATTTTTGCACTTTAGTGCAACCCTACATTCAGCTCACTTTTGAGCTCTTTCTGTAGACAGTTTTGTGATGTGAATATTATTTTTTGATCAATGAAGATGAATTCAGCCTTGAACCAGCATTGATCTTTCTAAGGGGGTTGTAGCTCTTGGGGTTGGGCCCAAACCAAGTGCCTAATACCTCCTTCTTATATTTATTTGTGTTTTTCTTGCATTCATGAAATAATTTCTATTGTTTCAATTCAATCTTGCTTTATTACTTAGGTTGTTTTTTATGATTAGAAGAAGTGTTCTAGTTTCATGTTGATTAGTTAGTTTTTTGCAATAATAGAAGAAGATTCACAAAAAGGCCACCCAGCAGGCCTTGATGCCCTTTCTCCCTCTGTGGGACCATGAATTGAGACAAAGGCACTCTTGCTGCCACCAAAACACTGTTTTTTCTTTCCAATGCAATTGCTAGTGAGAGATTTTGAGTTGGAGAAATTAATGTTCGTTGCATTTACATGATTAGATATATTCTTGTTCAATTTCCATATATTTCTTGCATCATTTCCTATCCATAAAGTTTTGTTCAACACTTTTCTAGTTTTTAGGGCAGCATTAGATTAAAATAGGTAAAACTATATTTTTTTAATTCTCCTTGAATCTGTTTTTAGAAGCAGGTGTGCAGCTCACTTGAATACCATTCCAGCTTATCATCCTTTCATCACCCAACCTGCTCCAGTCCATCTCTCAAGGTTTTCTCCACTCATTCGCCATACTTTCCTAAACTGCCTTAATTTCTACATTCTTGTGCAAAATTGCTTTCTTTTCCTTTGAACCAATCCAACCATCTCCTTCATGTTTGATCTTCATCGACAGAGTCTTAGACCCTCCAAAGCTTCAAAAATCACTTTCGGCCTCTTCTTGTGGAACTTCTGTTGGAAATAATACTGAGAGGGGGGTTGAAACAGTATTATCAAATCAATATAACTTTTTCATTTCCATATTAAGATTCATATATGCTACTTCAGTTAAGGAAAATTGCGTGTATACGCAACTGTGTGTAATGCAACAAGCATATATCCAGTAAAATTATGATTCAGTTAGTTGATCCTTAATGACTGCATCAGAACATTATTAACCATATGAACAGTAAACAGGAGCAGTAAAATAGAACAGATCATCGCACACAAGAAGCACACATGAACACCATGATATAAGGTGGAAACCCAATGTGGGTGAAAACCACCTGCTGCAATTCGTCTCTATCTTCCTTTAATAAGAAACTTCTTTTACAATGCACTTGTGTGGTCTTATACCAATATGCATGCTTCTACCTATAGAAGGCTGCAACCTTCTCTCATTTTCCAGTTGCTACTGGAAGGGAGCTCCAACCCCCTGGCTCCTGTACTGGCTGATATGTTTACCAGTACGTAGGTGTCGGCCTACTGTCTTCTTTCTTCCTCCAGGGACCATGTTTCATACATTTTCAGACTGGATACTCCTGAAGCATAACACCATGATCTGAAGGCCACATTTCATCCAATTTTCATACTAGACCCATCAACAACATTGAAGCACAAAATTAATCATCACTGCAATACACCCATCACTACACCTGCATCATCAATATCTGAATCACCCAATACTGAAACATTGAAACCCTGTCAACAAGTCAGTCACTAGAACATAGAACATACAACAAAACTCTGCAACAATAATCAAATCCAATTGTAACTTCAAATATCATATCTCATAATGTATACACTACTATGCAGAACTAAAACCGTGTACATACACGCTTTCACCAAAGCTAACCCATGTACAAATTTGTAAATATTTACTCATAACTTTGCAGTTGTTCCAGACATCAGTCATACCGAGACCATAACATGCATTCAATAAAAAAATGCAACAATAATTCAGATCTAGTCTATCATAATCAAACCATATACTGATAAACATTCCAAGCCTCAAGATCTCGATCCATCATTCATCATCATCCACATGGCTGCATCCTTGGTTCAGATCAAGCAAAGCATCACCAACCCATTACTAGCATACTAGATCTCACACTTTATCAGATATCCAATATTTTTACTCTCCACACTTTGGCCTAATGATCTTCTCCTTATATATTTTTAGGCCTCTCTCAATACCATGGTCCAAAACCATGTAGAACTAATATCTTGGACCCAATACCTGGGGTCAACACTTCAGACCAAATACCATGGACTAATGCCAATATACCATGGACCAAATACCACATACCAAAACTTAGTTTTTCGACATGTACGCGCCTTTCCTTCTGTGAATTTGTGTGTGTACGTATACGCGTCTTTTGTTCTGCTCATCCGCGTGTATATGCATTTTCATCATGGTTAACCTGCGTATACCTCTCTCTTGACCTGTTGTACTATGATCTGTCATCTGATTGAGTTGCCACATGTATCATACCTCTAAGTGAGTTGCCATCAAGGACAACACTTGTATCATAATGCCAACAATCTCCCCCTTTGGACTCGATGGCAACCACCACACCAAGTCACTCTCCCCCTTTGACATCAAGGGTAAAGGGTGGACCAAGAAATTCTCTTCTTTGATATACATTTTGCTGTCCATTCTTCCCCTGAGTACATGCTGAAGTTTCTGATTGAGCTCCCCCTTTGTACATGCCAAGATGTACCAATCCATCCATGCTCCCCCTAAGCACATGCAAGGTTTGCACAAGCATAACATGACTCTATACATACATTAATCTCCCAACCAAGTGGGAATACACCATTTTTGACTCGTCCACCCAACCAAGTGGGGATATACCAAAAGTTTACACATGACTTAAAAATAAGAAACATTACATCATCCATCCCATGCATAGTGGGGTTACAAATCAAATACCAACAATCTAATCAAGACCATGATAGTCATTAGCAGCTATCATACAACATATATGATCTACACCATAAGCATCATCATCCAGTTTTGTAACCTGCAATACCAGTCTCTTGATCAACCAGCAAGATGTATCATTTAGCCACATAAGCATCATCACCAAAGACTCTTAACCATAATGCCAATAATGCATTATTTGAAGTATATTCTCCCCTTGAACCTGTGCCATGCCATCATCAAACAGTGACTGAACCATATCAGACTTCTGTACTACTACCTTTCTTCAGAACATCATATACGCAATTGTGCAGCGTCTAACTCATGTATATACCTGACTTGTCTTCATGAAACCTGCGTATGAGTTTTAGAACACTGATGTTCCACACTTTCAACTTCCTCTGAGTCTGTCATGTCTGCTATGCCACATATTTCTAGCTGTACTTCCTTTTTCTTCCATCTCTTCAATGGTGATGATGTTTTCTCCTTTTGGTATGGTGTCCACAATCTTCTCCTGCATTCCTTTGCTATGTGTCTAAGCTTGTTACATGCATAACATCTTACATGTTTCATATTCCTTCTGTAGTAGTCAATGGCTTTGTGACCAAACATATTGCAAGAAAAACAATATCCCTTAAAGTACCTGGAACATGATGATCTTTCTGTGTGATGGTCTCGAAACATTCTACTTCTGCATCTGGCTGCAACATGTCCAAGATTATGACATACATAACATTCAACATTATTCATCAGAGGAAATAATCATCTATCACTTCCACACTTAGGAGCAAAAGATATTCTTTGAGGAATTTTTTTCCTTGGCTGTTGACGGGGTTGTCTTCTCATCTCCTTGTTGAGCATTTTAGAGTTCCCATTAGAGTTCCTTGCCTCACCTTGTGATCTAGATTCACCTTCAATAGATTCATAAAAACCAAGACCAGCTTTGATAGCAGACAACCTTTGACTACTAAGAATATCATCCAAAATCTTATTACTATCTTGAAATCATAATAGTTTATCCTTTTCTTCTAATTTATCTTTCAAGATATTTACCTCAGCCTGATGTTGTTCTTCCTTTTCCAGACATTTCTTCTTCAAAATTTCCTCAGACTTTCTTCCTTCTTCCATTTGTTGCCTTAGTTTGAGAATCTCCTTTTCTTGTTCTTCATTCAGCTCCTGCAGCATTTGACAAACTCTGAAGGCACATTCCAGCTGAGCTTTTAAGCTGATAATTTCTTTTTTGAGGGCACTCTCCCTTTTGCTAGGTAGATCTTATTGATCTATGATTTTATCTGATGCTTCATTTGCCTGTCCATCTTCAATCTGAGGTGATTCAGGATCTGAATACTTGCTTCCACTCAACGGTAGGCTGTCATTGTTCCTTTGAGCTATCTTCTTTTGACGTGCTTTCTTTCCCATTGTTCTACGGATCTCCTTCAAGCGATCAAGCTTCTACCAAAGGACCTGCTCCGATACTAATTGTTGGAAATAATACTGAGAGGGGAGGGGGGTGAATCCGTATTATCAAATCAATATAAAATTTTCATTTCCATATTAAGATTCATATACGCTACTTCAGTTAAGGCAAACCACATGTATATGCAACTGTGTGTAATGCAACAAGCGTATATCGAGTAAACTTATGATTCAATTAGTTGATCCTTAATGAGTGCATCAGAACATTATTAACCATATGAACAGTAAACAGGAGCAGTAAAATAGAACAGATCACCACACATAAGAAGCACACATGAACACCATGATATAAGGTGGAAACCCAATGTGGGTGAAAACCACCTGCTGCAATTCGTCTCTATCTTCCTTTAATAAGAAACTTCTTTTACAATGCACTGGTGCAGTCTTATACTAGTACGCAAACTTCTACCTACAGAAGGCTACAACCTTCTCTCGTTTTCCAGTTGCTACTGGAAGGGAGATCCAACCCCTTGGCTCTTGTATTGGCTGATATGTTTACTAGTACATAGGTGCCGGCCTAATGTCTTCTTTCTTCCTCCAGGGACCACATTTCATACATTTTCAGACTGGATACTCCTGAAGCATAACACCATAATATGAAGGCCACATGTCATCCAATTTTCATACTGGACCCATCAACAACATTGAAGAACAAAATTAATCATCACTACAATACACCCATCACTACACCTGCATCATCAATCTCTGAATCACCCAATACTGAAACACTGAAACCCTGTCAACAACTTAGTCACTAGAACATAGAACAGACAACAGAACTCTGCAATAATAATCAAATCCAACTATAACTTCAAATATCATATCTCATAATGTATACGCTACTATGAAGAAGTAAAACCAAAGCCAACCCACGTACAGATCTGCAAATATTTACTCATAGCTTTGCAGCTGTTCCAGACATCAGTCATACCTAGATCATAACATGCATACAATAAAACATGCGACAATAATTCAGATCTAGTCTATCCATAATCAAACCATATAGTGATAAAAATCCAACCCTCAAGATTTCGATCCATTGTTCATAATCATCCACATGGCTGCATCCTTGGTTCAGATAAAGAAAAGCATCACCAACCCATTACCAGCATACTAGATCTCACACTTTATGAGATATCTAATCTTTTTACTCTCCACACTTTTGCCTAATGATCTTCTCCTTATATAGGTTTAGGCCTCTCTCAATATCATGGTCCAAAACCATGTAGAGCTAATACCTTGGACCCAATACCTGGGGTCAACACTTTGGACCAAATACCATGGACTAATACCAATATACCATGGACCAAATACCATGGAAAAAAACTTAGTTTTCCAACACGTACGCACCTTTCCTTCTGTGAACTTGCCTGTGTATATATACGCGTCTTCTATTCTACTCATCCGTGTGTATACGCATTTTCATCATGGTTAACCTGCGTATACCTCTCTCTTGACCTGTTGTACTATGATCTATCATCTGATTGAGTTTCCACCTATATCATACGTCTGAGTGAATTGCCATCAAGGACAACACCTATATCAGAATGCCAACAACTTCCTGTAGAATTTCTTATAGATCACTTGCAGACTTCTTGTAGAAGTTCATGCGAGCCATTTTTCAAATTTTGATCACAATGGAAATCTCCAGAAGGGTGCTAGGGACTGCTTAGGTCCTCTCCACACCTTCCTCATCATCTGCAACAGCCAACTCCATCTCCCTTCGCCACAAACTCTCTGCATAGTCACAAATAGTTAAAACACAAGCATAATAATTCTACATAACATTGCTCAAAAGTACAAAATGATGGGTCTTCCACATTTTCCTTCAAAAGTAGCTTAAGTACATGCATTTTACCTTGATAGTAGTCCATGGCATCCATTTCAATAGTTTCAACTCATTTTCAAAAGTAGGGTTAGTAGGTAAAACTAGGGTTTGCTAGGGTTTGCATTTCCTTTTAGTTTTCATCTTCCTTCTGCAAGTAGAATAGCCTCCTTTGAGTTAGCTTTCTTCCATCACAGCTAAAAGATTCTTCTGAGAACTCATCAAATTTGGCTTAAGCTCCTAGTGAACTTTTGCCAGCTGATCAAGTGACAGCTTGCAGTAAGAGCTAGTACTTGTGCATACAACACTGTCGCTTCCAAGTTTGTTATGAACTACGAGGTTGATAAAAGTAAAGAAGGGAGCCCTAGGAGTTGCAGCATTATTTATGCAATACTGGAGCTCACTAGTACTCCCATGGAAGAAGGATATATTGCATCTATACCATAAACCAACTGAAATGGGGACATGCCAATTGATTTCTTTGTAGTCAATCTGTCAGCCCATAATGCATAGATCAATTTGTTGTGCCATGACTTCTTATTGTCCTCCAATATCTTCTTAATAATGTTTACCAAACTTTTATTGGGAGATTCAGCCAACCCTTTACCTTGTGGGTAATAATATGTTGAGTGTCCCAAAGAGATATGATATTTGTGACAAAAATCCAGCATATTTTTTTACTTCAAAGCTGTAGCATTATCAATGATTAGTTTCTTAGGACAACCAAATCTAGAAAGGATATTGGTTTCAAGGAACTTTATTATGATAGAATCAATAGCAGCTCTTGAAGGAGTGGCTTCTATCCATTTGGTGATATAATCTATGGCAGTTAAGATCCATTTATGTTGGGCAGAGGATGAAGGATGATTTTCGCAAATGAAATCCAATACCTACTGTTGGAAAGGGCTTTCAATAGAGATGGGTTTCAAAGGCTGATGTAGTAATTTTCTCTCTCCTTCAAAGAGTTGGCACTTGTGGTAAGCAATTACCATCTTATGGATTTCTGGGAATAATGTACGCCAATAATAACCAGCTCTAAGGATTTTATTAGCAGTTGTATTACAATAAAGATGGCCTCCACAGTCACCTTCATGAAATTCCTACATAACTTTGTCATCATCATCCTTTAACAAACATCTCAATAAAACACCTCCAGCATCTTTCCAATACAATATACCATCAACAATACAAAATTTTATAGTTTTTAATTTGAGAAATCTAGCTTTGGTTTTGGATAATCTAGGAGTATTTAAATTGAAAATAACATATAATAGGTCTGCATATTAGGGAGAATTTAAATATGCCTCATCTATTGGTGGAGTCACCAGTTCCTCAAGATCATCCAAAGAAAACACCATGTTGATGTCTAAAGCATTGAAATTTGATTCAGCGATCAATTTGGCTAATCCTTTTCCTCTGATTAGCTTGGTGGGCTTGATTTCTATATCATATTCCAATATCATGGCTATGCATTTGCCTCTCTTCCCATCTGGTCCATTTTAAGTAAGAATATCTTTGAGCACTACATTGGGCACATAAGAAATGATATGAGAATGTAAAACATAAACCCTGAAATCTTTAATTGCTTTAACTAAAGAAAATGCTTGTTTTTCTAGGATATTCTACTTCAAAGAAGCATATTTTAGAGCTTTGCTAAAAAATGCTATTGGTTGTTCATATCCATCATTGTTTTTCTGCAATAACACAACAAGAATAGTATGTTCAGATGCAAAATAAAATATTATGAAACCATGGGTGAAATCTGGGATGATTAAAATCGTAGCTTGTGTTAATGCATGTTTGACTAGGTCAAAGGATTGCTTGGCTTCCAAATTCCATTTGATTTCTGTGTCCTTTTTGAACATGTTTGTTATATTCCTGAGTAATTCAGGAAGATTTGGTATGAATCTTCTTAAAATATTTATTTTCCAATAAAAGACTAAAGTTCTTTCACGTTTCTTGGATGATTAATTTTAAGCATGCCTTTAATCCTACTGGGGTCAATTTTGATTTCATCTTTAGAGATTATATGGCCTATGTTATGTAAAAAATTAATTAATTTTAGGTTTATTATTTAATTTAGGTTTAGTTAGGCGAAAGGGCACGATCATAAGATCATGCCCTTTCCCAAAGGGTGTCCATGGCGGTATTTAAGCCAGGAGCCCCATTGTAATCAGACATCATTTGTCTATTCTTTTATTAATAAATTATTTTTATATATATATTTCTGTTTATCCAGAAATTTATACTCCATCTGGTATCAGAGCAAGTCGATTCTTCGGCTGAACACCCGCTGATTCTGCTGTCCGCTATTATGCTGCGTTGTATCGTGCAGCCATCGTATCTCTGCTATAGCTTCCCCCTCCCTGTTCTGCCCACCGTCTACTGTCACTGCGCCCATCATCTACTGTCCCTGTTTCACCCCGCTGTCAACACACCCCCGTCCACAGTCCCTTGCATTTGTCCGTAGTCATCGGCATACCCGTCCCCATCTTCCGCCCCGCCAATCGATTTTCGTCCAGCCATCTGATTTTCGTGCAGCCATCGTAAAATTGCGGTAAAATTTAAGTTTATAAACAGTGAAAGACGTGACTGTTCGTAGTGGTAGGGACGCATATTATATATAT
>APFE030399873.1:0-17669 GCA_000404065.3 Pinus taeda | reverse complement strand
ATCATCTCAGATGATGAAGCTGAGTCGAAGAAGAGCACCTACTTATGCAGTACAATGTCATCAATTAGAAATGTTATCTGGAAATATGACCAAAGAAGAGTCACTAGAGATGCAAGATCTAATTCATAAGCATGGAAAAGTATTTCAAGACCGACCTATGAAAAAGCCATACCGATATCCACATCACCAAAAAACGAAACTTGAGAGATTAATCCAAGACCTTTTAGAATGTGCGACCTTGATCAACTTAGAATATCTGATCAAGTGGAAGGACGTACCCAAAGAAGACACTTTCTGGGAGAATGAATCATTCTTCAACAACATCCGTCGTTACTTATGCTTTGAGGACAAAGCATTCTTTCGAGAGGAAGGCAATGTTATGTAAAAAATTAATTAATTTTAGGTTTATTATTTAATTTAGGTTTAGTTAGGCGAAAGGGCGCGATCATAAGATCATGCCCTTTCCCAAAGGGTGTCCATGGCGGTATTTAAGCCAGGAGCCCCATTGTAATCAGACATCATCTGTCTATTCTTTTATTAATAAATTATTTTTATATATATATTTCTGTTTAATTTATACTTTAGCCTAAAAGCTTTCCTTCTTCAAGATCAAACAATGATTTCTTAGGATTGAGTGAAACACCAAACTTTCTGCACTTTTCAAATACTTTTCTTAGATGTGCTAAGTGTTATTCCTCAATTTTTGAAAACATTGTGATGTCATCAAGATAAATCACAATGAAATACCCAATCTCTTCTAAAAAAGAAATTTCCATTGCTCTCTGAAAGGTAGCATCTGCATTCATTAATCCAAAAGGCATTTTAACATACATGAAAGTTCCCCAAGGGGTAGTGAAAGCAGTTTTATCTTGATCATCAGGATGTACTAGAACTTGGTTGTATCCTGAGAAACCATCAAATAAGGAGATCCCACTAGAACCTACTACCCTCTGCAATATGTGATCCATTTTTGGTAAGGGATAGTTGTCCTTAAGAGAAACCTTGTTTAAATTTCTAAAGTCAATGCACAACCTTATTTCACCACTTTTATTTCTGGTAGGCACAATGTTGGATACCCATTTAGAATATCTAATTGGGACTATGATCTTAGCCTCATACATCATTTTGATTTATTTTTCTATCAGAGGCATTAGAACAGGTTTTATCCTGTGTAATTTCTGTTTGAAGGGATTTTGATCTTCTTTGATTGAAATCTTGTGTTGTTTAATGCTAGTATCATAGGATTTTAAATCTTCATAACTCCATGCAAATACATCTATGAATTCTTTGAATAAAGCTATATATTTTCTTTTGGCCATGAGAGGTAGTGATTTGATAGTTTTATGATTTTGGGGTTTTGTTCACTACCTATGTTGCATTCCTCTATGTTTTCTCCCGTTGGTTCCATTTTTTGTTTTCTAGCAACATCATTAAAATCAATTAGTTCCTCTAAAGGAGCAAGTCCTCTAGGAAGAACATTATATTTGAGATGAAATACTTTGAATTCTTCTTTTTCTAGATCTTTATGTATTTCAATTTTTTGTACAATTTTATTTACAGGAAATTTTTCCTCATAAATAGTAGTTTGATTTAAATTAGTAGCAATTTGACCCAAATCAATATGTACAACAGTACGACTATCTATTTCACTTTCTAGATCTATGCCGCAGTCTTCAACTTCATCTTTTGATTGCAAAAGGATTTCAATTTGTTTGTCATTCCAAAAAACTTGCCAGTATCTTATGTTATCAGGTACTGCAGGACGATGTTTTACTTCAACTGTGTATTTCTTGTTTGGATGAGGTAATTTGCAAGTGCTGGATGAAAAAGCTAGTCCATTTACCAGAGCATTTTGGATCCTAGGGATAACGACAAGGTCATTCTCTTCAAATTTTTTGAGGAAATCAATTACATCATTTTGATATTCTCTCAATCTAGGGTGTTTAGTTGAGTATTGTCCTTTAATTTTTCTAATGATAAGCTCAGAGTCTCCCTGGAAATAAATCCTTTTAGCACCTATCTTTTTAGGCAACTTCAAGCCTAATAATAATGCCTCATATTCGGCTATATTGTTTGTACATAGAAAATTCAATTTATAAGAGTAACCTTGAGCCTAATTAGTTGTTGGATTATATAACAATATTCCTACCCCTGATCTTGTTTTACCACATGAGCCATCAAAAGTCACATTCCAAAGAGGTTTTGTTTTATGGTTTTGTTGCATAATAGGCACTTGAGTATCATGTTTTTCATGGAATTCGTTTTCTTCCTGTTTTACCTGCGTATCTATGTCTCCATCATTGTCATTATACAGAACAAAGGAATCAAGATCAGTGTGAACTGAGCATAGGGGATAATTTTCTGGTCTTTCTTGACTAATCACCATGTACTTCTTTAACATTTCTCTGTATAGTCTCCTTGATTGACCAAACACTGGTATTGTGGCATATTTCATATCCATTTGAAGTGTTCCATGGAACTTAGCCCCCCAAGACCTTGATAATAACATACCATACTTAGGAGGAATATCTGATACTACAATATCCATCACTAAACTTTTGGCTGGGATTTGGGCTAGCATGACACAAGGGTCCTTAATTAGACCTAGACATCTAACCTTGTTGGAGTCAAAAGAATAGAGATCTTTGTATGGTCTAGTAACTTCCAGTCCAAGTTTTTCCATAACAGTCTTTGGCATGAGATTATGTGATGCACCTGAATCCAACATGGCATTATGAAGGATCTTATCATGAATATTAAGATTGACATAAAAAGGAGGAACACCCTCTTCTTGAGGCTTACCATCCACTTCTAGTCCAAACAAGAGTTCAGGTTGGTCATCATTTAAATTCATTGTATCAGTGTTCTCTCCCACATTGAGTGCCTTTAGGACTTGAGACCTATAGATATTCTTGTTCACCAATTCAATAAGGGGAATAGAGATCTTGAGTTTGCAATTTCATTCTCAATACTAAAGGGTGTTTGACTCTTCAACAAGTTTGGGGAATTTGTTTTCTCAGCTATGGTCTTTGTTACAAGTTCATCTTGTTTACTTGTAGTAGGTATTTTGGTTTGGACAATTTTTGTTGAGACATCAATAGTTTTCTTGATAATATTTTTTGTATTTCTCTTTTATGAGTTGTTGTCATTTCACTTGGAGCTTTCAACTATTTTCTTAGGATCAGATTCTAAAGTTTTCTTAGCAAAATTATTCAGATCCTTTCTGTTTGAGATATAATTGTTTTTCTTGCTCCTGAGATTATATTGCTTGTGGACTTCTAGTATAGCATTTTCAAAACAGTGTTTATAATCATCAGATTCTTCAAATTCCACTTTGGTTTGAGTCAACAAAAGCAATTCTTGTTCTTCTTGTGTAAGAAAAACAGAATCACCTTCATTAGTTCCCATTAAATTTATTTGACTCTCCTCCACTTCTTCAACTACACTTGTATCATCAACATAATTTTCTTGAAATGGTGGCCTAATTTGTTGATCTGGGCCTCTTTGATCCCTTTGCCTAATTTGTGGATTGTTTCTCCTTGGGTTTGGATTTTGGTTCTGTTGGGTAGGTGTATTTTCTCTAGGAACATTCCTATCATTAACATTTCACTAAAATAAAAAAGGTCATTGGTGAGGGTCATGCCTCTGATAGACTTTTGAGGTCCGTCGCCAATGTTGTATATGCTGACAGTCTTTAAAAAAGCATTGTTGTAAGTGTATATAGTGATGGTCCTTTAAGGTTTGTCACCAAAGCCATTTTCAATGACACTTTGGTGAGGGTCGTTAAAGGCCTGTCACTGATTCTCTCTTTGGTGACACTTTTGGTGAGGGTTGTTAAAGGCCCATCACTAATTCTCTCTTTGGTGACACTTCTAGTGACTATCTTTTATTGATCGTCACCAATGATCTTTTTGGTTACTTTTGGTGACGGTAAATAAATGTTCATCATCATTGATCATTCCAATGAGTTTTTGATGACGTTTCATGCCTGTGACAAACCTTTATGGCCCGTCACCGATGTTGCATATGGTGACAGTCTTTAAAAAATCATTGTTGTAAGTGTATATAGTGATGGTCAAAGAAAATAAGATATGATTGCAGACATTCAAAGGGGCAAGGTAGGTAGAAGGCTTAACACTTAAAAGGTGATTTGGTGAGATGGTTTAAGACTAATGAGGAGTTAGGAAGAGCATAGGAGATGTATTCTTCCTAAACTATAGAAAAAATGGAGAAATTATGATAACTTTCCCAAAATAGAGCATGAGCAAACATGTATTCTGCCTATAAACTTGAAAATTACCATATAACAGACATGAAATGGTTTATGAACTTACAAAACATTCATACAAATGATGACAAAAAATAAACAATGCTAAACATTCATACCACATGTATCCCAAAGAAATAGCTGCAACTCATCTAATAAAACTGGCCAAAATATGATACAATAGTGTCTTTGATCACTAATACAACATCCAACTGAGTCCAACCTCTAAAAAGAGTGAATAAAGGGAATGTATAGACATCACAACAACCTTCTCTCATCCTCAATGGTTGAATCCATGAGTTGAGGAAGAGATCCACAAAAATCTGAACTAATACCTAGAGTGTAGGGAGCTCTAAGTGACTCCTCCCTAATTACATTGAAATTGATTCATTTGACTTGATGAAGTTTATTTACCTAATGTATTTATGACATATGATAGTAAAAATACCATAATTACATTTACAACATCAATTACATTAGAAAAAGTTGATTTCCAAGGATGAAAATCAAATCTGGGGAAAAATAGTGAAAAATCAGGCAATTAGTCAAGTGCGCCATCTTTCTATCAAGTGCACCCTCTGCTTTCAATATTTCTTTTGGCTTCCTTCCAAGTGTCCTAATTGATCCCAGCATAGCTCATTGGAAATATTGTCCTATCTAGTTTCCAAATATGCCTCCAGTTTCCGAAATGGGCTTGATTTGACCCTCCAAAAGTTGATTCCCCTAAGACTATTTTGTGCACGCCACCTAGGCCAAAATTGAGGCAGAAACATGATTTTTTGCTTGTTTTTTTCCCTTTTCACCTGCTAGTTTTTCAAATTAAGGCTGAAAACATGGTTTTCTTAGATGTATTTTTCATTAATATGCATCCAGTGGTGGTCTCCATTTGCTCAAAAAGTGCCCCAAAAAAGTGTGTAGCACCTAGGGCGCTGCGTGTTTGGCTATGTCATTGATATAAAATTGCCTAAAAAATCACAGAAAAGACAAAATTTGCAAAAGTGAGCCAAGAGGCTTCAAAATTGGTCAAGCTGCTGATGTTGGTGAGGCTAGGATTGGAGTGAAGCCTCTGCAAGTATATCAAGTTTCTTTTTCTCTTCTTGGTGAGTTAGGGCTTCAATTTTTGCCTTTGCTATTTTGAGATTTTCCCTTGCATTTATTTCTCTGTTGGCATAATGTTTCCCATATTCTTTTGAATGCCATTTTGCTAATTGGCCTTTTATAGGACCTTTTCCAAATGTTGATTGACTTTTTCAAGCCAATCCTCCCGGTTCTCATTAATCAATATGGAAAATTGCTCCTTCCATGTGAGATGATTTGCAAGCTCAACCTCCTTTTGTTTCTCTAATTCTAGAGCTCTTTTTAGCCCTCTAATCCTAGCTCTATTTTTTCGTTCTTGATCTTCTTCAAGTTCATCATACCTGTCATAGGCCTCATCAATCAATTCCTTGGCCTTCATTTATTCCCTTTTTTCCTTGATGAGCCGAATCTCCATGACATCATGTTTGGCTTGAAGCTACTAATTTTCTTGCAAATAATATGAAATAATGTATTTTGACCTCTCTAAGTTGATCTGGAGCTCCCTTATGAGTGCACATTTTTCCTTGATGATAATTTTGGTGTCCTTATTTTTATCATTTTCCTTATTGTCATCATGCTCACCTAGGTCAACCAAGTCAAAATCCTGCTCTGTCTCATGGAGGTCCTCCTCCTCATGCTGAATCTATGTCTCTGTCATCTTCTCTTTGCATTTGTGTACCTACTTTTTTGGTGAAGAAGGCAAGTCCCCTCCCACAATTTGTGGGGCAAACACCTGCCTATGTCCTCTCTGATAAGTGTGTGCCAGTGTGCCCAAATCTTCCCTTTTAGGCTTGATGACCTCAACCTACTCAATTTTCTCTAGCTAACTGATCTCATCTCTACTAGGTGACTCAATATGCTCATGAAATGGTGATGGTGGAGGTGATGGTGAAAGAGACTGATCTGATGATGACAAATGATCTATGGGCTGAGATGGAGGAATGGATGTGGAAGGATGAGATGATGAAGGCACATTTTGAACATTTTGAATAGATGGATCAGTGAATATGGGATTGGCTATGAAGGTACTCCATGCAATGTTAAGCTCATTGAGATGATAGAGGACTATGACTTTAATGAGGGAATGATGAAAAAGACTTTTCATTTGATGTTCATACTCTCTTTCCTCGACAATATATGTTATATTATCAATGCTCTAGAAAAGGTAGTAGGGTATGTTTAGCATCTTTACCCTAGTGAAATGCATTAAGAGCCAGATGTGATAGGAAGAAATTCTAGAAAATCTACCTTCACATGAAAAGTATCTCATGAAGATCTTCATCATTGGGGCATATCTATCCAAGAGGTGAGAAAAAGGAAAATAGCTCTTTCTCTCATTTCTGTACCTTGGTTTTATGAAAGGCTCAAAGTAATGTTTCTCCAACTCACCTTGCTTGAACCATTTCTCCCCAACATCTGGGATCCTGGTGGGAGTTAATATAATGGCAATGGATAAAGTAAAAGTGACACCAGCTAGAGTAACTTAGTTGTCATGGATTTTAGATATGAAGAGTCTAGTCAACATAGCATGGTGTTGAAATTTTTGAATTTGCTCACAAAATTCATAACAACCAAGATATTTCAAATATTTCATAGCCATAGGAGATGCCAAGAGTTCCCTAATATCTGTTGGCTCCAATCTGAGCACTCCGCCCCCTTTGTATGGTCTCTTCACCTCTGTTTCTTCTTCCTCACTCTATGGTTTGTTTTCTTCTTCTACCATGGTGTTTTAATTTCAAAACCCTAGGGAGGTATAATTTTGGTGAATGTGGTTTTTGGGAGTAAGGAGTGGGAAACGTAAATTGAAGGAGATGGGGTTAGGGATTTATGAAATGGGGGAGTGTAAAGGGGATATAATATGATGGAATTTTAGGATGGGAAATTTTTTTACATGTTGTGGGTTGCAAGCCTAGATAGTTATAGCACCTAGGGCTTAGGGTCTTTGGATAAAGGGTTTAGAGTATTGCAATAAAGGGTTTAGGGAAATGGATTGAAAGTGTAGGGGAGTGAAATTTTGGGAATTGAGAGTGAAATGGTGGTTTTGAGGGAAATACTATGGTTTTGATATTAGAAAAACACCAGTTCTTTAAATAAACTTTCAAAACACCTTAAGAAATGACTGTAGGAGGAGGAGAATGCTATCTTTGTCTATTATTCACTTGCTGGAGTTTGAATATAAGATTGGTGGAGCTTTTGAAGCAATTCTGGCTTTCCTAGACAAGTGAGCATCGTTACAAGGAAGTGCACCCTTTCGATGGCAAGTGCGTAGTGCCTGAAGGAAGTGCACAACGCCAGAAGGAAGTGTGTAGTGCCTCAAGGAAGTGCACGACACCTACTTTATTTTTTCAATTTCACCCAGAATCATGGGAAATGATCTCTTGGGGTTTGCTCAATCAATGGTAAGAGACAAATGAAGTTGAGTTTGATGCTATGCAGGCTCTTATACTTGAGTGAATTTGATTTTTTAACTTGAAAACCCAGTTTCTAATGTTTCAATTCACCATTGAAAACCTTTTTAATTACCCTTTACACTTTGATTTTCTTCTTTGCAGATTGATGATGCTGGAGTTTGGAACTCTTTACATTTTACTTGTATTTGATGAATTTGGCATATAGAGTTTGAGTTGGAAGCTTAGGAACAATACTTATTACATATAATGAACATAAAATTACATAAATTAAAAAATAATATTACATCCCTGTTTATTGGAATAAAATTGCAATCTGAAATAAAACTCATACTTGGAATGAAAATTAGAACTTGGGCAACCATAGTTACATGTCAAATCCTCTTTAAATGAAAAAGGGATATTATTTTTTCTTACTCTCATACTTTTTTTCTGGCCTTATGCGGTGAAATGGAGTATTATTGAACCTTGGAAAATGAAACCTAGTGACCTAATAGGATCTTGAATGACGAGACTCCATGTTGACTTGACTGACATAAAGACATGATGAAATGAGCTTTTATGATTGATGTATGCTTAGTAATACATGAAGGTGGGCCAACAAGTATTGATTTTTTAGGGAGAGTGGGATTTTTGACTTGGGATACCATCAGTGAGTAAATTTTGAACGAGGACCTAGGTGGAATGACAAAAATTTTAGAATGGGACCCTAATATGATATAAAAAGAGGAGTTTTGATGATTGATAGTAGTATGCAAAATCTGACTCTAACACCTAGCATGCCCCTTTTGAAAAGTATAAATTCCTAACTTATTAACCCTTTTATGTGTTCATTTCCTTGCATTTTAGCTTGGTTATTCCTAATTTGTTGCATTAAAACTCCTTGACACATATTGGCATACTCTGGCACCATGCACATCCTTGCATGTCTTAGCACCTAGCATGCCTTGGCACCATTTGGCACATGTTAGCACACCCCTGTTATAGGTCTATTTGGGCACATCACTCCCAATGATCAGATCAGTGTAAACATGGTCTATCAAGCCCTAATTCAGCTGCTACATGCCCTAGACATGGCACTTCATTGAGTGCTTTCATCCATGAGAGTTTCCTAACTTCAAACCCTACTGAAGTGCTTCCTTGGGTCACTAGCATACCCTTGGTCAAGGGTAAGTGCTCTACAGAACAGGTAGCCCCATTCAAGGCTGCGCTGCAAAGCACCCTGCGCTGGGAAAGAAACCTCAAAATTTTCATTGGATCCTAAGTATATTCCTCCTTTATAGAACCTTCTAGAAGGAACCCCACCCTTATCCTATCAAGATGAGCTCGACTTAGGATAGTCTTGGATCATCTAATCCTCTATCCTTTCATCCCTTTGAACATGGAAACTAATCATCGAATTATGGAAAACCATTCAATGCCATATTAATGACAAAACCACTTACATTCATCTATAAATTGGTCTCCCATCATAGAGCTAATGAGCTTGGATATTATAGAGAAATATTGCTTGTATAGAGACTTGAAATCATTGTCAAGTAATGTTGTGCTATTAGATTGATGTTGCTATTGGTGTGATGAGGGTTGGGACTAAGCTACATGAGTGACATGAGATCAAACCACATTGGGTGCAACTTCTCCTCCAATCAATCTGTTAGCCTCCTGCTGCAACAGGTTACTCATATTTCATGATTGACATTTTTACAGGCCAAATATGTCATACTTTGCATGTTGCAATGCTCCATATTTGCTAAACAGTCACCAAGCAAAGAAGGCTACTCAGAGTTCATCTAACTGTTTCCAATTTTGAAGAGTCATTCCAATTTTGTACAATTTTCAGCTAAAGGGAGGTCCAAACAGCCTAATCTTGGTCTCCCTAGGTTTCAATTTCCTGTTTTAGAATATAGAGAATGAAAATCTGTCCAAACAGCTTAATCTTGGCAGATTCTTAGATAGGTAGAGAATCAAAGGAGCCCAACTGCTTAATCTGGGCCCTTGGAAGAAATAAGGGTAGTTTGTAGATAGGAAGGCATAAAAGGAAAAAATTGAAATGTTGGGTCTGCAAGTCTAAGTGCACCCAAACCAAAAGAAGAAAAAATGTTAGGTAAGTAGGCTGGGTAGGTAGTTTTGAGGTTGCAGAATCTTGATTTCTGTTCATTTCATGTTTTTAAAGTATCATATTTACTCAGGTCACAGTCATCAGGCAATTTCATATGGAGGAGCTCAAATCAGACATAACTAACTTCCCTTTCTTCCTCTTCCCCAACTCATTAACTAATTTCCCCAAAAAGAGGTCAAGATCTGCTTGATATCTCTTAGTTCCATCATTTTCCATGTCATTAACCTTGGTGAAGATATGCTTCACTCAAAAAGGATCTACACTTTCTCTGCACAGCTCTATCTCCCCTTTGAAGCCTAAGATCTCTGAAACTTAGTGCTTTCTTGTCATCTCCATATTAACTACTGACACTATTATTTAACTCCCTATATTTTCCTCATCCCCCTACTAAACTATGAGAATAACCCCCTTATGTAAATATCCCCTCCCCCTGGTTGAAAATAACCGTAAGTACCCCTGGGAATTGCTCAGTGTATCTGAAACTTAGCAAGAACCCTCATGCTGCCCCTTCAAACCGTCTTCTAGTGCAATGGACTCCTTCCAAAGCATAAAATTCCTTCTAGGTTATCGGACCCCTTCCGAGGCCTCAAACACTCTTCAAAAGCACATACTCACTCCTTCCAATTGCAATAAACCCTTGACCGATTGCCTTAACATTCTTTTGATCCTTGAGAACCCTCTCCAACACCATTATCGCAATCGAAGGTCGCAATGCCATCCCGCGATCAGCATACCGCAATATTTTATACCACATAGGTGTGCCCCTTTCCTTTTGCCCAATGCAATATTGCGATATCGGCGATCAGCAAGTCACAAGCATCGCGTTTCCAAAATAAATACCTTCTCATTCTCCGCCGATGCGATATTGCGATCGCATCGGAAGAAGTATATCGCATCGTAGTAACATATGAATCGCCCTGCAGATCAGATCATTGCCACATCACCCTGCCACGTCGCCTCGTGACGTCATCCACCGTACAGCTGACGTCATGCTGACGTCGGTAGCCAGAAAAAGGGAAAAACGCGCAAGCGCGAAAGTCGAGCTTCGGAGCTCCGGAATAACAAACGGAGGCAGTTTTCGATGCGCGCGCGCATCGCTACAGGAAATGAGCCATATTGGGGAATCTTTAGGGAATCTTTTGATTCCTTGGCCCTTTTCGCACCGAAAAAGCCCGAAATTGCCCGATTTTTCCAGATGGAACGAATTTGAAGACAGAGAGAGACCAGGAACAGAGATTAAAGAGTACCAGATTAAATATGCAGACAAAAAGCATGTCAAAGAGTATCAAGAAGCGGCGAAGACCATCAATGTAGCGGCGAAGAGTATCAGCGAAGACCTTAGCAGCGGCCCAAAGCAGGTGAAAATTAAACACCTTCCAGCAAAGTCAAAGAAAAGGGCGAAGCCGCTCAAGGCTCTCAAATCACGGTTATTGCACATTTAACTCACACAAGATCAGAACTGCAAATCCCAAAGCATAGTTATTCCAGCAGTACTGCATCGAGCCACCAAGGGCCACATTACACTCTTTTTGATCCAGCTACCTCTGACACAGTTCAATAGACATTTACCTGCATTTAATTTTGGCACAGTTTTAGGTTTAAAAATATTTTTTCGCAAACCTGTTTTAGGTTGGTTGTAATAAATATGTTGAGATTTTTGCACTATAAAAAAAACCCTGAAGACTGTATTAAGGATTGGTTGGTTGACAAGCTATTTTTAGCTGATTTTGCTATAGGAGAGACTCACACTGTAATACCTGATAGTTTCTATAATCAAAGACTGCTTATGAGCTTTGGAGAATGGATTGTTCACTGTGTTTAACGGTTGAAGAATGATTATGAAATTCTCATGCTATTGCATAACTCAATAAGTGCTTCTTACCTCTGTTTTCCATTCATAAGTTACCATCTAAACAACAGAAAAGAAGATTAGCTTAGAATTTGTTTAAATACACTCTATGCTCAATTTCTGTTGTTTCTTTATGTTTTCTTCTGTTTAGGCATAAATATGAATTCCACATGGCTCATGTTTTCCCTAACCTCATCATACATGAAATTTATCCAGGGATTCTTCATTGCCCGTAGATAGAGATCATCCCTTCCCTCTGTTAAGCTAAGTGAGAGATTCTTAAGTGCCTCTCATTCCTTACATGTCATTCATCTTTTTAGTTTGAAAGTTGTGTTATGTGCAACTATCCCGCTCCATATTCCTCTTGTGACCAAGAGAACGCACTGGCAATCCTAATCCATGACTCCATGCCCAATGGTTTGAAACTTATCACACCTTACCTTGCCTCTCTGCTTGGAATTTCCTACCTTCCATCCAAACAAACAACAAAAACCCCTGAACCCGATAACTAGCCTAAAATCATCATCAACAAAGTTAAATCATAAAGAGAGAGCCCTCTCTCACTGTAGGTGGGCTAGAACCTGCAGTCCAAAGATTGGTTTGTGGTTACCTCGGCTGTATCCCTTAAGGAGCCAAGGGACAACCTGAGTGATAACATAGTCAATAAAGTTGTTTGTTCCTTTTCCAATACTTTTTTCTATATCTATGATGAATTTATGTTCAAATGTTGTTGATTCCATTTGTTTACAATAAATAGATCACATGCTTTGATTGTTGTCATCTTCTGTTTATGTTGGCAGGTACCAATTAAGCGAATTCAGTTTGAGCAAGAGCGATGGGGGAAACTAAAAGGAGATAAAAGGAAGCGAAAGCTCACAAGTAGGTTCTTTTATCTTATATGTTTATTGTAGGAAAAGGTTAAACATCTTTACTTCAGTTATTCTAAGTGTAACTACCCACTTAGGGAAGATATACTTATCCACAGGTATAAATTTCATATAACAACCCTGTAACCAGCTAGTACACTCTAGCACTTCTTGACATTCCCTAATATTCCTTGACATTCCTTACCTATGCTTAGCATACATTTTCACTCCCTCATTGGCATGACAACTAGCACTCATTGACACTCCCTCTCACATCCTCATATTCATTCACTTCCATGCATTTTGACCTAGTGCACCCTTGTGTTTCCCTGACACTCAAAATGAAACATTTTTAGAGTATCTTTTCACTCAAAATGAACCATTTTTGGCTGAGATATGGCCATTCTCCCACATTATCTCCAGATGCACAACGAAATGAGAAAAGAGGAGAAAAAGGTGATTTTTGGCCACGTTTTTGCAAATTTCTCAAAAACTGAGCCCTGGACCAGGAAAGTGGGAAAATGAGTTTTGAGAGGGGGTCATAAGCTTTTCAAAAAATGTTTTGTTTCCATAATTTGGATCTCTAAGGAAGAAGCGCAACGTGAGCTCGTTGCGCTCCTAGATAGAAAATTGCCAAAAAATTCCAAGTTTGCACTAGTCTGCACCAAAACACAAAATTTTCTCCAAATCCTCCCAAAATTTGCTCAAAGATGCCTAATGAGGTATGTCATGCAATAATGGATGCATCAGCAAGAAAATGTAAATTTCCCTTCTCCTCTTGGCTGATGAGGGTTTCCTTGAGTTTTTCCTTCAACTACTTGATTTTGACCTCAACAACTTGATTCCTTGTGTAATGGATAGCCATTTTATTTTGAAACTTGTTATCCCTATTGGCCTTATCAAGGAGCTTCTCAAGGTGGAAATTTACTTTTTCAAGCCAAAACTCCTTGTCCTCATTTATTTCCATGGCAATCCTCTCTTCAAAGGTTAATTCTTCCATTGGTGGCTTTTGTTCTCTTTCCCTTTGAAGTGCCTTCTTAAGACTAATTGTCCTTGGTCTCTTCCTTTCCACATGTACTTCATGCTGCTCAGTGTCCTCATGGTCCACCATTTCCTTTCCTTTAATATCTTATTTCTTGGCTTTGAATTTATCTTTCTCCATGACTAGTTGTTTTGCCTTAAGTTGACTGTTTTCTTGCTCATGGAATGAAATGATGAATTTGACGCTTTCCAAATTGTCCTTGAGCTCCATGATCTAAGAATCCTTCTCTTTGATTACTTGTTTTAGGTTTTGTTGCTCTCATGTGCCTCCAAGTTAACTAGGTCAAATTCATGCTCAATGGGTTCCTCACCATGCAAAGAAGCCTCATGATGTGATGTTGATCCTTGTTTTGCTGATGTGGTAGGCTTGGCCCCTTTCTAAATTTGAGGAGAAAACACAAGGCTTCTGCCTCTCTGATATGTCTTGGTGACCTCAGGCCTAGGTGCCTTGGAAACCTCATCATGTTTTCTTGATGACCCCACCTCCATGGTTGTACTGACATGGTTTGGTGCTAGCTTGCTGAAGTGGTTATATGTGTTTTCAAGGCCGCCTCAATGAAGGTGTCCCATATCATGTTCTTGTCTTTCAACTGATGGAGTACTATAACCTTTATCAGGATATGGTAAAAGAGGTCGGGATAATGCAATTTTCCTTTCAATTGAACTTTTCCATTCAATTGGTTGTTAAAGGACTAACAACAAGCCTTAGTTGTATTCCTTGTATCAGTGTAATTGTAAAGGGACATGATCTCTGGTAAGTGAACTCTAGCCTATTCTATTATAGTTTGTAATATAAAGAAGAAGAGTTTGAAAATTTTAAAAATTGTCATGTGCATTAGTTTATTCCCTGATGTGTTTAGATTTCGTTTTATAAAGTAGATGTATTATGGCACTTGAGTGTGTTTGCACCAAATATTCTAAGACAAAACCCAGATTCTCATGTGTTTTGGAAATTCAACATATGCCTTGTTCACCTAAGAACTACCTGTAACTCATCTTAGGCTACTCAGGTTCAATCTCAACTCATCCCACTTAACAAGTTACGAAGACAAGGCTCATAACATCCAACCGTGGTCATACAACAACTAAGTAACATATTTTACATATTGACATGCCATAGCAACTGACATATCTTAGAACGCCTTAGCACTATGTGGCATGTTTTAGAATCCCCTACATTTCTTGGCATGCTTTGACACTCCCTAACAGACCCTAGAACTTCCTAACATGCCTTGGTAATTTAGCATACCTTGGCACAACCTAGCATATAACCTTGTCACTCCCTCCTTAACAAACCTAGAACTCGTTGACACTCCCTATCGCACACGCTTAATCATTCATTTCCATGCATTTTGATCTATTGATTCCTTGTGTTTCCCTGACACTCCCTAGTGCGCGTTGGCATACCCTAGCACCTGGCACATCTTGGCATGTCACCCTAACACTCTAGCATTCATTGGCACTACGTAGCATACCTTGTCACTCTCTCCTTAGCACACTTAGAGCTTGTTGACACTCCTAGTCACAAACTCTTATTCAATATTCATTTCCATGCATTTTGACCTAGTTCTCCCTTGTGTTTCCCTAGTACCCCTTAACACTCCCTGGCACATCTTGGTAGACCCTAGCACCTAGGACATATTGGAATGTCACCCTGAATTCTAGCATGCCTTAACACTACCTAGCATACCTTGTCACTCCCTCCTTAACACACCTGGAACTCACTGACACTTCTAATCACAAACTCTTATTTGATCATTTCTATGCATTTTGACGTAGTTCTCCCTTGTGTTTCCCTGGCACTCTGAGATAAAACTTCCTTGCACATGTTGGCACATCTATTCACATGCCACCTTCGCACTCTAACATTCCTTATCACTGCCAAGAATTCCTTGTCACTCCTCCTTATCACACTTGGAACTCGCTGACACTCCCTTTCACACACTCTTATTCATTCATTTTCATGCATTATGACCTAGCGCTCTATTGTGCTTCCTTAACACTCCTTGGCACACATTGTCACCCTCACACTTGGCACATCTCAACATGCTTTCCTAGCACTTTATCATGCATTGGAACTACCTAGCATACCTTTCCCACCCCTCCTTAGCACACCTAGAACTTGCTAACACTCCCTATCACACACGTTTATTCATTCATTTCCATGCAATTGAAACTAGTCCTCCCTTGTGTCTCCCTGGCACTCCCTAGCATGTGTTGGCACCACACCCTAGCACCTAGTACTTCTTGGCATGCCTTAGCACTTGGCATGTCTTGGAATTCCTAACACACCTTGGAACTTTCTAGCATGTATTATCATTTCCTGGCATTCCTTGCACACCTTGGCACTCCCTAGTTGCCATGCCGTCATAAATAACCTTACTTTTTTGTGACTTGGGAACCCAAACAAGTCATTGAAAAAATAGTGTTGTCCCTAGAGAAAAGTATCCCATTGTCTAAAACTACTTTTTCATCCCCTTATCACAATCATAGGCTTACCTATTACATGTCCTAGGATTTTGTAGTGTGCAAAGCTTAGTTGTGTGGCTTTAGGGCTCAAGGCCTAGTTACTCCATTTAACTGAAGTAAAATGAGAGGAAATGAGGCACTGGGTCATTCCACATGTTGGAACATCTTAGTTGCATGCCACCCTAGCAGTCTAACATTCCTTAGCACTTCCAAGCATGCCTTGTAACTCCTCATTAGCACACTTGGAACTTGCTGACACTCACTATCACACGCTCTTATTCATTCATTTCCATGCATTATGACCTAGTTCTCCCTTGTGCATCCCTAGCACTCCTCAACACTCCTTGGCACGCATTGGAACACCTTGACACATGGCACATCTCGACATGCTTTCCTAACACTCTATCATGCCTTGACACTACCTAGTATACCTTGTCAGTCCATCTTTAGCACACATAGAACTTGCTAACACTCCCTATCATACACTCTTATCAATTCATTTCCATGCAATTGAAACTAGTCCTCCCTTGTGTTTCCTTGGCACTACCTAGCATACCTTCTCAATGCCTCCTTAGCACACCTAGAACTTGCTAACACTCCCTATCACACACTCTTATACATTAATTTCCATGCAATTGAAACTAGTCCTCCCTTGTGTTTCTCTGGCACTCCGTAGCATGTGTTGGTGCCACACACTAACCACCTAACACATCTTGCCATGCCTTAGCACTTGGCATGTCTTGGAATGACTAACATGCCTTGGAACTTTCTAGCATGTGTTATCACCTACTGGCATTCCTTGCACACCTTGGCACTCCCTAGTTGTCATTCCCTCATAAATAGCCTTAATTCTTTTATGACTTGGGAACCCAACCAAGTCATTGGAAAAATAGTGTTGTCCCTAGACAAAAGCATCCCTTTTTCTAAAATTTCTTTTTCCATGCCCTTATCTTAATAGTAGGCTTACCTATTGTAAGTTGTATTATGAAATTATCCTAATACACTTTGTCCTTTGGACACCTGGAAGACACTCTTATTCATTCGTTTCCATGCACTTTGACCTAGTTCTCCCTTGTGATTCCCTCACACTCCCTAATACTTCTCGACATGCATTGACACTCTCTGACATGTGTTATCATGGCTTCTCATTCCTTGGACTACCCTAGCACTCCTTAGCTATCATTTCCTCATAAATACCCTTATTGATTTTAATAATTTGGAACCAACCAAGTCCTATCTCGACTACAACATCTTGACCAAGTTATAATTAATACAACTATACTGTGCCTTATTCACCTAAGAATGGCCTATAACGCATCCTAGGCTACTCATGTCCAATCTTAAGTCATCCCACTTAACAAGTTACCAATTCAAGGCTCACGTCCAACCATGGCCATCAAACAACTAAGTAACATAGATTACAGCTTGACATGCCATATCACCTAGCATGTCAAACAATCCCTTGGCACTATGTGGCACATGTTGGCATTCCCTGCATTCCATGGCATGCTTTAGCATTCCCTATCATACTATAACACTCCTTGACATGTCATGGAACTCTTGCATGCCTTAG
>APFE030399864.1:0-42816 GCA_000404065.3 Pinus taeda | reverse complement strand
AACCCACATAGACCAAATTTCATGCACTTGGCTCCAGTTTTCTCTTAAAGAAGTTCCATATGCACTTTCTAAGGAAACTTTATCAATTCAGGCTGAAGATACGAGAACACTATCTTTTATATTTTTTAATTTTTTTTACCAAAATAGTTAGATCTACAATGAAGGGATACTTTTATATAGCTTATGAGAAAAGAAAAAAAAATTTGGACATTGGCAAAGAATAACTTTGTGTGTTGTGTGCCTTTTTTCAAAATTTCATGAAAAATCTCTTAAAGAGGGGAATATGAATTTTTGTCGAGAGATTTATGTGTTTATGCCTGCAGTTAATTTTACTAGTGTAGTTAATTTTTGGACCTCTTTATTATGTGTTCTCTTTTGTATTAGAATGGGATGTCATTGATATAGAATTCGTGGTTCATGATTTATATCATACATAGTTTGAATATTCATTAATTTCACTATGAGTCCATCGCCAATTTTTTTAGGTTTCCCACTCTAACCAACATCAATGACTTTTACATTAATCTATTCATGGAGTGCTTAAATAACCAACTACCATTGTGACCTAGGGTAGTTGACTTTGAGGAGTGATACCCTTCCATATTGATGGGCCAACTTCAATACCAAAGAAGTTAGAGGTTACCTTGGAGTTTTCCACCTACATCAAGGGTTTTCTCTGAGTGATAATAGAACATAAACACCAAATATGGTTATAGAAACCTCTACCCACAGATAAGTGGAAATGGAAAGTAATCACCACAAAATTCATCATGGTACTACCAATAATAGTAAAACAACATGATGCGATCATGATTATACTTGATTACTTAATAAATGCTACTCATTTTATCCTTATGATGTCCACTTTTAAAGTAGTAAAGATAGAAAAAAAATTATCAAAGAATTTTCCAAGTTACATGGAATACCTACTGCAATTATATCTCATATAGATCTTTTTGCAAACTATTATTTGATTTTTGGGTGTGCAACTAAATTCTAGCACGTCTTGTCATCCAAAAATATCTGTGTGAACAAAAAGCAAAACTTAAGTAATGGAAGGCATGAATTTCATGTACATTATGAGTAAACCAAGTAAATTGGAATACTACCTTGCATTTGGTAGAAATTTCTTCTAATAATTATTATCGAGAATCAATACAAATGAGTCATCTCAAAGAAATATATGTTTGAAAATATATTAAACCTATAAGTTGGGACAATGTGATGAATATATTCACACATTGATTGGAAATGTTGAAAGATATGGTGCAATAAGTCATTGAGATCAAACAAAACTTGAAGACATGCCAAGACAAACAAAAACGTTATGCATAAATAAAACTAGTGTATAAAAGATTCAAATTTGATCAACGTGTATATCTTAAAGTGAAACCATGAAAAAAAACCCTAAAAATTATAGCATATGCCAAGCTTGCATGCATATATTGTAGAAACTTTGCAATTTTGGAAAGAATGGGATTCATTGCTTATAAACTTGCCTTGTCACTAAATATTAAAGCACATAATGTTTTTCATGTATCATTATTAAAGAAATATGTACATGATATTAACCATCTTATTGAAATCATACATTCTTGTATTTAAATAAATATGAGGACAATGTTAATCTTGGAGGGGGGAGGGTGTAACATTCTAATTTATCTCCTTGGAAAGTTTGTAGTTAAATTTGTTTAAAACATGAATGGATACTTTTAGTTTTTGTTATAACGATCATCATGTAATAGATATATTGTGGTGTTGTAAACATTGTATGTATTTTTACTTTTAATATGATGATGAGGACCAAGAACAACAAACATGAGTTCCTTTAGGGGATATGATACCACAAGTGGGGAAAGATAATGGGGTCTGAGGAATTTCTTTGTTGTTGCTCTATCTGTTCTACCATATTGTCTTCACCTTATTTAAGTAGTTTTTGTTTTTTGTTTTTTAATTTTGTTTTTTTTGTTTTTTGTTTTTATTCTTTTCTGAATTTGTCTACTCCTATATTGATACAAAAATATGGTTACAGAGAGACAGAGGCCTCAAGAGTTCTAGCCCATGAGACGACATGCTTACAAAAATCGCTTGAGAAATTGACCAGAAGACCTGCATAATGACTTGCTTTGGGACTTGAGATAACTAGAAATTATAACTGAAGACTGGGACATATTAAAAGGAACAGCATAGCCGCTACCAAGACAGTGACCAAAGAAACAAGAAAATGCCACCCACGTAGGGGAAACCAGCGAGTCAAAAATTGAAAGGGACCTGATTCTGAGAACTAAAACCATAAGATGACTATCAATCCAGAAGGCATTGAGTGACTTCTTTCAACAATTGAACAAAAACTAGAAGGTGTAGAGTTGTTAAGTCTTCATGCGATGTTGGAGGCAATTCCTCAACAATGCGGCAACCGAACTGGTCTGGGTCTTCAAACTCAGAGGGTTGGCCCTCTTCACATGAAGGACCACCACCTGCAGGAGCGCTCGGACTGGCATGGATGGTCGAATCTAGAGTTGCATATCCGCCTTGGTCCTTTCTCTGAGTGGTCGCATTCTCCGAGCATTCAATATGGTCTTCCATCCTTGGTTCCAAAGGATCCCCTAGGCTGACAGCCCCCGAACCCATAGTATCCTCACACAACTCTACACTGTTGGACACAATGAAGGAGGAATTGCCTAGAGTGCAAGGGAAGCGGTAGTGAGCTGTATGAGAATTGGAATGGTGAGAGCACACTCCGGTGAAGATCAACCCTCGACCCCTGCCACGACCGCTTCTGGCCACAAGGTATCTATCAAAACAAAAATCTGAAGCCTCAGACGAAGGGTCCGAGGTTGTGGAGGAAGGCTGGCGGGATACACGGCCTCGAGAGCTACCTCTTCTGCAACTCATCCTTGAGCACACTCTAGGAATTTTGAGGTATGTTGGAGGAATAGAACAAACAGCCGTGGAGGGGACTGAGAGGGGGCAACCGAGGAGGATGCAGAAAGGATTGTTTGAAGCATGAAAGCCCTTATAAGTGTTGATGCCTTGATATAGAGGTAGAAAATACCCTGGACTATCTTCAACCTTGCTGAACCAGCATAAGTGCAAGGGATGAGTGAATAACAAGCAGAACACCGTTACCGATATACTAACACACTGGCAAGAGGGAATGAGATGCGTTAATGCAACATTTAAGTTGATGGTCTGAAACATTAATTCTATTCTCATGCGATGCTGGCTGGCGATTGTGATGAGCCACGCGCCCACCCTCCTCGCTGCCAATGTATTTCTCTCTTGACCATGCACCTGCCTCCGGGGGTGATAAATCCTGTTGCACGAGAGAAGTGCAGTATTGTTTGAGTTGTGAATCATTTGAATCGCTTAAAGGACCTGAGAAAAATAGGAGCTGCTGATTGACTCCCTGATTAGCCAGTCTTACTGCTGCCTTGTTGGCCGATTGCTGAATATGTTTGAAGGTAATGCTCCTGGAAGTCTTGAGCCATTCCTCAATTTGTTCCAATCTGCTAAGAAGCCGCCAGCTCGAGGCAATGTTTGCTGATGAGGTATCTAAGTGAATCCTTGTGGCTACTGTTATTAAGATTTGAGAATCCCCTTCTACCTCAAGAGGGAAAAAATTTTCCTTTTCCAGCTATGCATAGGCCTTTCCATAAACCTTCAAGTTTGCCAATTGACCCATGATATATGTGTAGTGCTGAACCAAATTCATTTCTGAAGACACCGCCATAGCTAGCCAGCCCAGGAAATCCCTTAGCAGCCCCATCGAAGTTCAATTTGTAAGAATGGGATGCTGGGGGAGACCAATTGTGGGGATAAGCAGTGTTGATTGGGAGACTAGTCTTGACTTGAGCTAAAAAAGTGAGGTCCAAATTCCAATCTCTCAAGATGAGGCATTCATGAGGAGAGTCTGCCAGGTCCGAGTCTTCCCAGTGTCTTAGAGCAAGAGTTTCTTGCATATTTTGTTTGAGAAGGAGCCATAGGGTATCAAGTGGCTTGCTAAGATTGTTGAAGATTCGATTATTTCTCTCCTTCCATAAGATCCAATAGACAAAGCCCGGAATGAGGATCCAACCAACATCATCAACTTTACATGAATCTTGCCATAGAGTGTTCAAAAGAACTGCTACCATTGTGACCTATGGCAGTTGAGTTTGACAATAGATCCCTCTCTGAATTGAGGGGCCAACTTCAATCCTAAAGTGGTTTGAGGTTACCATTTTTCCCCACAACCATAGCTTTCTCTAAGTGATAACATTTTGGTGCCTTGGTCAAGGAGCTAAGGTGAAATTTTCGTAGGGAAATGACGAGATCCACATATGATTACTGACGGTGAACAATTTTTAGACATAATAAATATGTGTTTCATTCACGTAGTGACTCCATTGTCAAACATTCAAGAGTTCAAAAAATACATGTCCACTCCACTTCCCAAAGACTCAATAGCCTAAATATTTTCTCAGAGAATCTACTCCATTAATATGGATCACAAATCTACAAGGTATGTTGCAATAAATCGCTTAGGACGATGATGATGCTAGTCTTGATATGATTAGATTTCATATGCATGTATGAATGCTTGGATTTAAGTTGCATGAGGATTATTTGATAAAAATTTTCATGGTTCCTTTAGAGTGAAATGCAAAGTTTTGGTATGAGAAGTTACTCTTTGGTAGCTTGTATTCTCTTGAAGATTTTCATACAATATTTTATGAGCATTTTAAAGTGTTATATTTCCTTCTTGTTGGTCGAAAATTATTGTGCACGTGTTGAAAACTTCATTGAACATTTAAAAGACATACATGATGATGATGAATTTATGGATGAAGAACTCCTAGAAGCATTGCATGAGAAATCCTTCGAGCATCATAAAAACAAATTAGAACATAGTTTTCCTTACACTCACAACAATCTACATCAAACAATAGGTTATCCCTTGACTAAAAATGAAGTGGGTCAACAACTCGATGGAGAGATTCATTCTCCTTATCGTGAGATAGATAAATATTTACAACTGGTTTGTCAACTTTTGTGTGATCAAAATACAATCAATGAAATAGTTCATGTTGCTAATTTCTCACAATTGCAAGAGGATCACATGCAAGAAATTAGTCACGAGGAGCAAGTTTTTTTTTATCCCTCAGATGTTACAGGCTCTTTTTTTGAATGGAATTCTCTTGAAAGCATAAATTCAGAAATTTTGTATAATCAAGATGGATATTCTTTTAAATCGCATGAAGAAGTCCCTTTAGGCATTGCTGTCACACAAAATGTTGAGGATACATTCAAAGAACACATAATGTTTTTTCTTGAGATGAATAGTAAACAAAATGTTTTTTGTTGTTGTTGTTTCATTTCAATATGATCTCAAAATTGAAAACATAAAATAGGAACAATAAGTAGTTTGTAATGAGGATCGTTTTTTTGGTTTTTCCCATCAAGAAGAGATGATGTTTCATGTTTTTAATGGTCCTTTTGGGAATATTTTACATCCAATAGTGAAGTCATTTTTTGTATTTTCTATAAACCATGGATTCAGATTCAAGTTGAGCTTCTATCTTTTACATCTTTTTGTCTACTTATGGGAGGTTATCAGCAAAAATCTAGTGAGTAGCCATCTCATTTCATGGTTGCACTGGAAATTCCATACCATTTGATTGGGAAGATGTTTCACTAGGTTAGAGTAGGTGTATTGAATAAGCTTGTATTTAAATCATTTAGATTCTAGTTTGTACAATGGAGTAGCATTTCAGTATTCTAGTTTTCGCCATTTGGATTTCTTGTTACAACAGAGTTTGAGTGTAGATTTGATTGTGGTAATAATTTATTTCAAGTATTTAGATTTTAGGTTTGGTATTTTGATTTCAGTTTGTAAAGAAATGGATTTCACTATGGGGTTAGTTTGAACAAAATAAGTCAAAGGTCTAAGAATAAGCAAGTTTCAGAACTTGCGATCAACCCAATGGATAGGCCTCTGGTATATAGGGGTTCATGCTTCCTCTACAATTGATAGCATACCCATGGAGCCAATTCTTATCACAATCTTAGTTAATAGTTTTAAGGCTCTGATAGTTTTAGTGTCAATGCCAATTAGTAAAAAGTAGTATAAAATGGTGACAGATAGAATATTAGCAACTATTGTAGATTTGTAAAATAACATGGGCTCACATCTAGAGTATCAACACTAGTTTTAAATTTATAAATTAAAACACTAACTGATGGAGTATGAGTGCCCATTTGAATTTTAAAGTTTTGGAGGTCAATATGAAAAGCCACTCACAGATTCCATGTGAGTAAAGGAGTGGGAGAGGGTTGACTAAAAAAATGGTGACATGTTGTGTCATGATTTCACATTGGATTATTTCTACCACCCTAGGATAGGCATCATGGGTTAAGAGTCTTGTAGGGTTAATCCATTATATTATCTTATTAACCAAGTTTAATATCTCAAACATAATGACACAAACTCAACAAGGGAAAAGGTGTCAAAGCATGTTTTGTTGTCACTTGACAAAACTCTGTTTTTTAAACTATTTTCTCCTCTAAAAGATAGTGACTTCGTGCACAATTTTTGAATAAACCAGAACAAATTTTTGAAAATTGAAAGAGGTTTTTGTCGAAAACAGGTCCATTAAGAAAAAAATCTATGATATTTTGTAGAGATGTTATGTCTTGGAAGGTTCAAAGGACCAGTTGCATCCCATTTTTCAAAATTAAAATATTAAACAATTTCTTGTTTTAGTCATTAAATTTGGGCGCGATTTTTGAGAAGATGAAAAATAATTTTACAAATATGAAAGAGGATTTTTTCTATAATGGATCCATTCATAAAAAAATATCCCAATTTTTGTACAATCATCACCGTTTGAAATATACGAAGGAATATTTGGTGCCTATTTTTCAGGAATTCACAAGAATTTTTTTTTTTCTATATTTAAAAAATCCCTAATCTACTTTCAGTTAGAGAGACACCTCATCAAATCGTGCTAGGAATTAAATCAATAGTTGGAAATTCAATTTGAAAAAATCTTGGCAAAAAATATGTTGACTCATTTTTAATGAGCGAAACCCGCATATAAATTATCATCCTTAGAATATGTGGCAACCCACATAGACCAAATTTCATGCACTTGGCTCCAGTTTTCTCTTAAAGAAGTTCCATATGCACTTTCTAAGGAAACTTTATCAATTCAGGCTGAAGATACGAGAACACTATCTTTTATATTTTTTAATTTTTTTTACCAAAATAGTTAGATCTACAATGAAGGGATACTTTTATATAGCTTATGAGAAAAGAAAAAAAAATTTGGACATTGGCAAAGAATAACTTTGTGTGTTGTGTGCCTTTTTTCAAAATTTCATGAAAAATCTCTTAAAGAGGGGAATATGAATTTTTGTCGAGAGATTTATGTGTTTATGCCTGCAGTCAATTTTACTAGTGTAGTTAATTTTTGGACCTCTTTATTATGTGTTCTCTTTTGTATTAGAATGGGATGTCATTGATATAGAATTCGTGGTTCATGATTTATATCATACATAGTTTGAATATTCATTAATTTCACTATGAGTCCATCGCCAATTTTTTTAGGTTTCCCACTCTAACCAACATCAATGACTTTTACATTAATCTATTCATGGAGTGCTTAAATAAACAACTACCATTGTGACCTAGGGTAGTTGACTTTGAGGAGTGATACCCTTCCATATTGATGGGCCAACTTCAATACCAAAGAAGTTAGAGGTTACCTTGGAGTTTTCCACCTACATCAAGGGTTTTCTCTGAGTGATAATAGAACATAAACACCAAATATGGTTATAGAAACCTCTACCCACAGATAAGTGGAAATGGAAAGTAATCACCACAAAATTCATCATGGTACTACCAATAATAGTAAAACAACATGATGCGATCATGATTATACTTGATTACTTAATAAATGCTACTCATTTTATCCTTATGATGTCCACTTTTAAAGTAGTAAAGATAGAAAAAAAATTATCAAAGAATTTTCCAAGTTACATGGAATACCTACTGCAATTATATCTCATATAGATCTTTTTGCAAACTATTATTTGATTTTTGGGTGTGCAACTAAATTCTAGCACGTCTTGTCATCCAAAAATATCTGTGTGGACAAAAAGCAAACCTTAAGTAATGGAAGGCATGAATTTCATGTACATTATGAGTAAGCCAAGTAAATTGGAATACTACCTTGCATTTGGTAGAAATTTCTTCTAATAATTATTATCGAGAATCAATACAAATGAGTCATCTCAAAGAAATATATGTTTGAAAATATATTAAACCTATAAGTTGGGACAATGTGATGAACATATTCACACATTGATTGGAAATGTTGAAAGATATGGTGCAATAAGTCATTGAGATCAAACAAAACTTGAAGACATGCCAAGACAAACAAAAACGTTATGCATAAATAAAACTAGTGTATAAAAGATTCAAATTTGATCAACGTGTATATCTTAAAGTGAAACCATGAAGAAAAACCCTAAAAATTATAGCCTATGCCAAGCTTGCATCCATATATTGTAGAATCTTTGAAATTTTGGAAAGAATGGGATTCATTGCTTATAAACTTGCCTTGTCACTAAATATTAAAGCACATAATGTTTTTCATGTATCATTATTAAAGAAATATGTACATGATATTAACCATCTTATTGACATCATACATTCTTGTATTTAAATAAATATGAGGACAATGTTAATCTTGGAGGGGGGAGGGTGTAACATTCTAATTTATCTCCTTGGAAAGTTTGTAGTTAAATTTGTTTAAAACATGAATGGATACTTTTAGTTTTTGTTATAACGATCATCATGTAATAGATATATTGTGGTGTTGTAAACATTGTATGTATTTTTACTTTTAATATGATGATGAGGACCAAGAACAACAAACATGAGTTCCTTTAGGGGATATGATACCACAAGTGGGGAAAGATAATGGGGTCTGAGGAATTTCTTTGTTGTTGCTCTATCTGTTCTACCATATTGTCTTCACCTTATTTAAGTAGTTTTTTTTTTGTTTTTTAATTTTGTTTTTTTGTTTTTTGTTTTTATTCTTTTCTGAATTTGTCTACTCCTATATTGATACAAAAATATGGTTACAGAGAGGCAGAGGCCTCAAGATTTCTAGCCCATGAGACGACATGCTTACAAAAATCGCTTGAGAAATTGACCAGAAGACATGCATAATGACTTGCTTTGGGACTTGAGATAACTAGAAATTGTAACTGAAGACTGGGACATATTAAAAGGAAAAGCATAGCCGCTACCAAGACAGTGACCAAAGAAACAAGAAAATGCCACCCACGTAGGGGAAACCAGCGAGTCAAAATGTTGAAAGGGACCTCATTTTGAGAACTAAAAACATAAGATGACTATCAATCCAGAAGGCATTGAGTGACTTCTTTCAGCAATTGAACAAAAACTAGAAGGTGTAGACATGTTCAGTCTTCATGCAATGTTGGAGGCAATTCCTCAACAATGCGGCAACCGAACTGGTCTGGGTCTTTAAACTTAGAGGGTTGGCCCTCTTCACATGAAGGACCACCACCTGCAGGAGCGCTCGGACTAGCATGGATGGTCGAATCTAGAGTTGCAGATCCGCCTAGGTCCTTTCTCTGAGTGGTCGCATTCTGTGAGCATTCAATATGGTCTTCCACCCTTGGTTCCAAAGGATCCCCTAGGCTGACAGCCCCCGAACCCATAGTATCCTCACACAACTCTACACTGTTGGACACAATGAAGGAGGAATTGCCTAGAGTGCAAGGGAAGTGGAAGTGAGCTGTATGAGAATTGGAATGGTGAGAGCACACTTCGGTGAAGATCAACCCTCGACCCCTGCCACGACCGCTTCTGGCCACAGGGTATCTATCAAAACAAAAATTCGAAGCCTCAGACGAAGGGTCCGAGGTTGTGGAGGAAGGCTGACGGGATACACGGCCTCGAGAGCTACCTCTTCTGCAACTCATCCTTGAGCACACTTTAGGCATTTTGAGGTATGTTGGAGGAATAGAACAAACAGCCGTGGAGGGGACTGAGAGGGGGCAACCGAGGAGGATGCAGAAAGGATTGTTTGAAGCATGAAAGCCCTTATAAGTGTTGATGCCTTGATATAGAGGTAGACAATACCCTGGACTATCTTCAACCTTGCTGAACCAGCATAAGTGCAAGGGATGAGTGAATAACAAGCAGAACACCATTACCGATATACTAACACACTGGCAAGAGGGAATGAGATGCGTTAATGCAGCATTTAAGTTGATGGTCTGAAACATTAATTCTATTCTCATGCGATGCTGGCTGGCGATTGTGATGAGCCACGCGCCCACCCTCCTCGCTGCCAACGTATTGCTCTCTTGACCATGCACCCGCCTCCGGGGTTGATAAATCCTGTTGCACGAGAGAAGTGCAGTATTGTTTGAGTTGTGAATCATTTGAATCACTTAAAGGATCTGAGAAAAATAGGAGCTGCTGATTGACTCCCTGATTAGCCAGTCTTACTGCTGCCTTGTTGGCCGATTGCTGAATATGTTTGAAGGTAATGCTCCTGGAAGTCTTGAGCCATTCCTCAATTTGTTCCAATCTGCTAAGAAGCCGCCAGCTCGAGGCAATGTTTGCTGATGAGGTATCTAAGTGAATCCTTGTGGCTACTGTTATTAAGATTTGAGAATCCCCTTCTACCTCAAGAGGGAAAAAAATTTCCTTTTCTGCTATGCATAGGCCTTTCCATAAACCTTCAAGTTCTGCAGCGTTGTTGGTATCTTTGCCAATTGACCCATGATATATGTGCAGTGCTAAACCAACTTCATTTCTGAAGACACCGCCATAGCTAGCCAGCCCAGGATTGCCCTTAGCAGCCCCATCGAAGTTCAGTTTGTAAGAATGGGAAGCTGGGGGAGACCAATTGTGGGGATGAGCAGTGTTGATTGGGAGACTAGTCTTGACTTGAGCTAAAAAAGTGAGGTCCAAATTCCAATCTCTCAATATGAGGCATTCCTGAGGAGAGTCTACCAGGTCCGAGTCTTTCCAGTGTCTTAGAGCAAGAGTTTCTTGCATATTTTGTTTGAGAAGGAGCCATAGGGTATCAAGTGGCTTGCTAAGATTGTTGAAGATTCGATTATTTCTCTCCTTCCATAAGATCCAATAGACAAAGCCCGGAATGAGGCTCTTCACCTTATTTAAGTTATGAGTAGTGAAGAAAAACAATTCTTAGAATTGAACCATCACTTGTATGTTTTAGCAAGGTATCTCCCACACATTGCTATGAACACAAAGAAGTAGTGTGGGGAACTTATTATTAAAATGAATGCATGAGAAAGTTAAAATAGAAGGAGATTAAGAAAAAAAGAAGAAAATAGAAGTTTTAGAGAGGGAAAGAGTGAAAACAAAGACATAAAAATATAGATCATGCCAATCATGAGAAAAGCATAAATATTTGTTGAAAGAGCTATGAAATGAGGAAAATATACAAGAATTTATGTGAAATCAACTAGAACTTTCTATGAATATGTACATATGAAGAGAAATGGATCGATACTTGAAGACGAATCAGAAGCAGGAGAATGGTAAAGCTTGACTTTGTGCTATGTCGTGGCTTCTCATAATAATGGAAAATTTTAGGGGCTAAATTTTGTAGATGTGCTAATTTTCCATGTTTTTCCAAAATAAAAAGATTCGCTAATTTCCATTTTTTATAAAATGTTTTCCCAAATTTTATAAGCTAAAAATAGTTTACCTGAAAAGACACAAAAACTCTATAGAGAATATATAAAATCATCATAAATTTGAATATTTCTACAAAAATATCGCCAAACATTTTAATGTTTGTTTATTAGGGACTAGTAATCTTCTCCAAAGTTTCTAAAATATAAAATAAATTAGTGTACTAAATTTTTTCCATTACCCTCATACATCTATCTTCTTCCAACGATGTGATTCTACATGGCCATCTTGTCCAAACAAGTTAGACTGTTGAGAAGCCTTATTTCCTTTATATGTCACTCTTTTTTCATCATTCAAAGCAAGGGACTATTTCTTGGGTTTGTGATCCTTTTTCCCTTTTTCTTTTTTTGCACTAGTTCCTGGGACTGAATTTTTGTATCAAAAGGGATGTGTTATTGGCATATGATTATATGAAGATAATTTGGAACACTTTATCCTACTTTGCATTAGTTATTCACAAAATGGTTCAAAACAAGGCATTCTATAAGAAATTGTAAAAGATTCATTGTTATTGTAAACAAATGAAAAGAAAAAACAAAGGCAAAATATGTTTCACAAAGTTTAGCAAGTATGGTAAGTATCATATAATTATCAAGCTTCTTCATGCCAAAATCTCCAGGAAAAAATCTAGTTGACATGGGAAAATGCCCCTTGCAAACTTTGGATGCTTACTTGGAAAAATGCCCAATTAGACCTTTCTATGTTAAAACATTTAAGTATGGCCTAATAGCCACTATATAGGTTTGTACGATTATAAAATAGATGCAACTAATATCAATGCCAAAAATGTAATGTAAAATTAAATAAGTATTCATTACCTTAGATTGATTATTTGTTTTAGCAATTAAAAGAGAACAAATCCTTTTCAAAAATAAACTTCACATTGAGGTACCATAAAGTGAGAATCAAATATGATGATATTTATAAGAAAATTTTCAAAACAAGATATGGTCATTATGAATTTATAGTGGTACCATTTGGTCTTACCAATACACCAACTAAATTCATGTGTTTCGTGAACAACATATTTATGGAATACTTGAATATGCTTATATTAGTTTTTCATAGATGATATCTTCATGTATTCTAAGTCTGAGGAAGAACACAAAAAACATCTTGGATTAGTTTTATAGGTATTAAGAAAACATCACTTAAATTCCAATTTCAATAAATGCAATTTATAACCAGGACAAATGTACTGTATTTGGGATACATTATTTGAGATCAAAGAATCTCAATTAGTATAGAAAATTCAAGGGTATTATGAACTGACCTACTCCAAAGAATGTGATAGATGTAAGTTTATTTGATGATGATGGGGGTGGTTAATGTCCACTGAGACCAAATTGGTCTATCAGACCTATAATTTTCTTAGTTTCTAATTGTGTTGCTCCTCGTCTTTACCATTATTATATCATTACCATTTGACTTGATATATAATGTGTGTTCATTATCACTTCTATTAAACCCCTTTTTCAAAAAATAGGTGACAATTCTACTGTACCATGCTCTTGGAGTTTGTTTAAGCCCATAAAGAGCCTTTTTCAGTTTGTAGACTTTGTGTTCATTTTCTACTTCTTGATATACTTGGGGTTCGTGAACATATAGATCTTCTTTCAACTCACCTTTTAGAAAGGTTGATTTAACATCAAACTGATAAACTAACCATTTATATTTTGTTGTTAATGCCAAAATAGTTATGATTGTATCAAATCTTGCAACAAGAGCATATGTTTCATTGTAGTCAATACCTCATTTTTGAGCATATCCCTTTGCTACTGACCTTGCTTTGTGCCTTTGTATTGATCCATCAATCACATGGTTTTATACAAACATTTCACCCCAATGACTTCTTTTTCAGTATGAGGATCCACAAGCTCCCATGTTGCATTCTTTTTAATTGTTGCCATCACTTCATCCATTGCTTTGCACCAAACTAAATCTTTTACTACATCTTCGAAACATCTTTGTTCTACTTCAATGTGATACATGAAAGCAAAATTAGTATAACCATAAATTTCATTTAAATATTTTGTCCTTTTTGGAGGAGGACTTGGACTTGAAACATGACTTGAAGTAGCAGAAGATGATAGAGTGGATGTGGCCTCAGAAGTATTTTGACTACTGGATGGATTTGTAGAATCAAAAGATTCATCTTCTTCTACAACAATACTTGGAGTGTCTTGTTGCCCATCACTATTCCACTGCCATTCTTCTTTCTCATCAAATAACACATCACCACTAATCATTAATTTTTCAGTTTCTCGATTTTACAATCTATAACCTTTGGTTTCCTCATAATATCTAATAAAAATGCATTTCACACTTTTATCATCATGCTTTCTTCTCTTTTCAAGAGGAACATGAGCATAGGAAACGCAACCAAAGACTCTTAAATGAGAAATATTGGGTTTTCCTCCACACCATGCTTCATAAGAGGTAATATTTTGCACAATTATTTTTAGGCATTTATTAAGCAAATAAATAGATGTAGCTACACCTTCAGCCCAAAAAATGTTTGGAAAGTTTTTACCTTTCATCATGCTCCTAGCCAACTCAACAATTGTTCTATTCTTACCTTATGCCATTCTGTTGTGGAGTATAACTAGTTGTCAATTTCCTTTGAATGCCATACATTTTACAATAAAAATCAAATTTATTAGAAGTGAATTCTCCCCCCTCTATCTATGCATAAAGTTTTTAGACAATAACCACTTTGATTTTCCACAAGAACTTTAAATTGTTGAAATATGACAAATGCATCAAATTTTTCTTTAATGAAATATACCCATGTTCTTCTACTAAAATCATCCGCAAAAATATTGAAATACTTACTTTTGTTGAGAGACAAGGTTTGCAGAGGACCACATATATATGCATGAACTAGTTCCAATGGTTTACTTGCTCTCCATGGTTTTCCTACATGAAATGAATATGGATGTTGCTTACCAAGAATACACACTTCAAAGACTTTATGAGTAGAACCAATAAGTGGTATCCCTTTGACCATTTGCTTGTTATATAACAATTTCAAGCCTTTCATACTCAAATGTCCATACCTTATGTGCCATAGCCACAAACTATCATGATAAGCAACATTTAATGTTGTACTTGTTTTACAATGGAGATTGAAAGTAAAAATTATGTTTTGCATCATATTAGTCTAAGCAATAATTTTACTGTGATCATTTTTATCCTAGATTATGCATTGATTGTCCTTGAAAACAATTAAATATCCCTTTTCAAGGAGCTTCCCCACACTCAACAAATTATGTGGTAGAGGAGGAACATATAAAACATCATTAATGTGCTTTGGTTTTCCTTGTTTTGGCTTCACACCAATAGTTCCCTTACCTTTAGCTTCAACTAGCTTGTCATATCCCAATAATACATGAGATTTTGTAGATTCATCTATCTCTACAAAGCCATCATTGTTTCCTGTCATGTGATTGGTGCAACCACTATCCATAAGCCACACCTCTTTGGAAACATTATTAGTTGAATGAGAAGCCAAGAATAAAGTGTCAACCTCTTCTTTTCCTTCACAAAAATTAGCTTGTTTTGTTTGTTCTTTCCAACAATTTCTTTCATAATGTCCAAATCTTTTACAATAAAAACACTAAACCTGTGATTTATTAAATATTTTACCTCCATCACTATCATCATTAGCTCTTCCGTTGTTGAATGCAGAAAAAAATATTCCTCGACCTCTGCCTCCCACTCCTCTGTATGTTTGTCCTCTTCCTCTTCCTCTTCCAAGACTTTTCTGGCTTTCCTCATTACATGAAGCACTTTTGTGTTTGAAAATACTTCCTCTTGCTTGAAAAGCTTGCTCAATAGATTTTTCAAAAGATCTATTGATTCTTTGCTCATGACATTGAAGAGACCCCATTAAATCATTCACAGACAACTACATAGATCCTTAGACTCCTCAATAGCAACAACAACCCCATCAAATTTTGCACAAAATTCTTAAAATCTTCTCAACAATTTTTTTATATTTTAAATCTTCTCCATAAGACTTAATTTCATTCACTATACCTATAACTGTAGTGAGAAAATCTTGAATGAGTTCAGAGTTTTACATGCACAAGGTTTAATATTGCAACTTAACAATTTTTTCCTTATCAGTTCCTTGATATTCTTTCTCCAAATCATCCCATGCCTCCTTTGATTTTGTTACTCCAACTAGTCCAGCAAAAATAGAATCATGCACTGCTTGTTGGATTAGGAAGAGAGCGTTTGAATCTTTCTTACTATTTTCCTTTAGGTGGTTTCTTTGATCTTGAGTCGAGCCAAGTGTGTGAGCATTCTGTATATCCATTCTCTAAGAAATCCCACAAATATTGTGAGAGAAACAATGTTTTCATGTTAATGCTCCAAAAACCAAAGTTCTCACATTTAAACATTGGTATTTATGGCTAAGAAATATTCATATTGTTGGCAATTTCTCCTAAATGCTGAGCACTCCCACCAATAACTTGAATCTGCAGAGGCTTCAGAAAATTATGAAAACTCTTGCAAATCACTTTCACAAACTTTCTAAACTAGGTGCCACCAACACAGGCTTGTCCCTAATAATTTTCTCACACTGTAATTTGTTAGCAATTACATAGCTTAATTTTTAAGCATTATCCTCAACAATTTTGAGCCCAATTGAAATTAAATTTACAACTTTCCTTTGATAATGCATTTCAAGGCTTCATCTCAAATACCTAAAATGCAATTTTTTTCATAGTTTTATATATAATTCAAACCGTTATGCTAGAGTGTTATTTTTTCGAGGGTTTTATATATACATTTTCATCCTTCATTTACTTGTATGCAATTTCAAACTATGTTCTGTGTGTTTGTTTTTTATTTTTTTTTGTAGTTTTCGAAATTTGCATTTACAAGGGTTTTTTGAGTTTTTAAATTATATTATGATACATGATTTTCTTCCATAACTCTGTATGCATTTACAGCACTCCCTTTAAAGACAAAAAAATGTTATTCTTTTCATAGTATTGTATATGTGTTTTGTTGCCTCATCCAATATCATGAAAATTCAAATTTTAGGGCTTTTCTTAGCTTTATAAGTGTTTTCATGTTTCATTCACTCTCATGAGAATTTAAATTATAGGGATTTTCTTAGCTTTGAAATTTGCATGTACAGCTCCCTTTTTGAGCTTTTAAAATTGCTTTATGATGCATGTTTTTGTGTATATTTTCTGGCCTTATGAGATTATATAAAAAAGTAAAATCTTTCCTGCATCTATTTAGAAATGATAAATTTCAATCTTGTATATATTGAGTGATTCTTATTTCTCTTTTTGTTTCTAGCAAATAGAAATTTTACATTACATAGTTGGTTACTTAAAGAGAAAAGATAAAGAATGTTCATGAAAAAAGAAAAATCTCATTTTCAAAAAACATTAAGAAAGGGTCTTCTTCATAAACCAAACATATCCCAAAAAAGAAAAAGAAAATTATTATAGGTAATTGCCCCTTGAGTAGCTAAAATATTGGATTTTACAAATAATTGAATAGCTTAATTTTATTAATTTATATAAAATTTGATTTGGTTGTAATAATTCAAATAAAATTTGAATTTGGAGGCGTATAATTAATGATATTTTTGTCAATCTCAAACAACAACGTAATTAAAAGGTTTTTTCTCAAACAACAACGTAAGTAAAAAGATTAGGGATAGTGAATCGCATGAAGACAAGACTGTAGTTATTTTGAATATATGTGCATATATTTGAAACTAAGTAGGATAGAAGAAAGAAAGAGTACATGCATTAAGCCCTCATATAATGATAGAGTTAAGCGCTGAGAGCTGAGGTAGGGTGTATTTATTTATTTATTAATTAGAGGGGGCAGCGTGGGCATCAATTAGCTGAAGCCAAGCCTAGCATGAGACGGGCGGCATTGAGGCCGTTGCTGTTGGCGGCCACGAACTCGTCGAAGCTGATGAAGCAGTCTTTGTTGGAGTCCACGTCCTTCATCACACCATCAATCTCCTCCTCACTACAGCTGCGCTTGAGGATGGCGCTCAGTTCAGATTTCGATATTTTGCCGTCGCTGTTGGTGTCGAACTTGCGGAACACGTCCTCCAGCTCCAAGCGGCCGGGCAGGGCGGCACATTGCACAGCGGAAGCGGAGTTTCGGATGAGACGGGCAGCGTTGAGGTTCTTGGAGTTGGCCTCCACCAACTCGTCGAAGTTGATGAATCCGTCTTTATTGGAGTCCACCTCCTTCATCACCCCTTCAATCTCCGCCTCCGAAATCAGGGCACTCAGTTCTGACATGGATATTTTGCCGTCGCCGTTGGTGTCGAACTTGCGGAACACGTCCTCAAGCTCGCGGCGGCTGCTCACGGCGGCACATTGCACAGCGGAAGCCATTCTCACGCCTGAGCTAGGTGAAGGTGGAGGCAAGAAAATACGATAATACTACTGGAGATGGAGATGGCGCTGCAGCTGGTGTGGAGGAGTGGAAGCCAAGGGCATCGTTATATAGGGCTCTTTTCCGAATCTATGCCACGTGTCCTTTAGCTTTGGATGACAGCGCACCAATTTCTGGGATGCTTTAGGCAATTATTTTGTACCCACGAATGCCGATGTGCCAAGATGCTAGGTGGCGAAGAGTAGAAATGTTTGATGTGATAAGATGCTGAAATGATTGATGTGATAAGATGCTGCTGGGTGACGAAATGCTGAGAAGAGTAGAGATGCATGTTTGATGTGCCAAGATGCGAAGAGTAGAAATGTTTGATTGTGTGTGGCGAACAGAACAGCACAGCAGAAGTAAAACGAAGAAAAGCGAGGCATGACTAACCGGCAAACCTAACCCTCCCATGCGTTCTCTGGCTGGTCCCGCCTTGCGAGCACTAAAAATTCCATTACTCGATCTCATCTTCAACAGTGCACTACAGTAGAAATGTATGTGATAAGATGCGAACAGAACACAGCTCAAATATAACCCGACAAACATAACCCTCCCGTGCGTTCTCCGGCTGGTCCCGCCTTGCGAGCACTGAAAATTCCATTCCTCGATCTCATCTTCAACTCGCTCGCTTTCCTCGTAAGGATGGATGGAAGATACAACAGACAACAAGAACGCCTAGGCGAGGTGGCATGGACCCGAATATTTACAATAAATTAATAAAAAACCACCAGAATATCTACTTAGTACCAGTGATGATATGAACATCGATACTTTATGAGATACTCCATCTTGGGCGGTGAACCATAAAAATGTTTCATAAATAGACGCAACTTTGATAGCTTTGCTATATATATATATATTATAAATATCAATATTTGTAATTTACTGGAATATTTATTATCAACCAATGATATCTATTAATATTTATTTTACTAGATATCCTAGCGAATATCATTCTTTAATTTAATTTGGAATGAAACACGGTTGGAATTTTATTAATTCTAGTGAATTTCAATTTAAATTTAGTTTATAGTTAAATAAAGTATTATTTTTTCAATTTAGTTTATGGTTAATTAAAGTATTCTTTTATTAGAATTTGAAGATTATTATTTTTAATTTTTATTTTTTGATAGTGTCATTAAAGCTTATCTGTAATATCATAATTTAAAGAATTTTTTTGCTATTCAAATGAGAAGGTTTTGTAATTATGGAAGCAACAATGTGTAGATTGTCATAAATACATTGTTGTGGTATCCGTTACTTTGTGATGCTATGTGAACCATAATTCTTGGGTAGATAACAATATTTGTAATGTTCAATTTATAGATGTTGACTTCCTACCCATAGGAGAAATGAAGTGGACCACCCATATAAGAAAAACAAAGTTATGAGACTATTACACCATTCAAATCAAGGGACTATTGCTTGGGTTTGTGTTCCTTTCTCCCTTTTTCTTTTCTTCCAATAGTCCTTGGGACGATATTTTTGAAACAAAACCTATGTGCTCTTTGCATATGAATATATGAAACTAAGGTGCAACAATTTATCCTACTCAACATTAACCATTAGTAGAATGATTCAAAATAAGGAATTCTTCTATAAGCAATTCTAAAAGGTTCATTAGTATAGTATAGAAAGAATAAGAAAAAACAAAGGCAATATTTGTTTCACAAAGTTTAGAAAGTATGGTAAGTACCATATGTTTATCCATCTTCTTCATGACAGAAAATATGAAAATTTCTTACATAGCAAAAGGGCCCAATTAGACCTTTTTATGTTCAAACATCCAAATATGGCCTAGTGGGGGTAATGTAGGTTTTTATGAGTATTAATGAAATGAAAATAATATGCAATGAAATAATGTTTTATCAAATACATCTAACTAAATCCTGGCTAATCCAACAAAGGAAAATATTTAATGATGAAACCAATGACATAAAAATATAGTCCCATTTGAACTCAAGGATAAATTCTAAATCAAATCCTCTTGTTCCCTCTTGAAATGAAATGAATCAAATGATAAGAAAACTTCCTTGACCCACAACTATATAGTAACCAAGCCAAATTAAAATGTGCTAGCATATAACCATAGGGAGAATAGACATCATACCATGGGAATATTCCCAAAGGTTAAAAATTCTCACACCCACAATCACCAAGAGAATTGAACAAGGAAAAAGTATTTCCATGACCAAAAAGAATATTGCTAGAGTATAAAAACACTACATACCAACATCCACTATATTAACAATGTACTAACAATTCCAAAATGAAACATATGGCTTGACAACAAATTTCTATTTATAAGTTTGTCTCATGGTTCATACCCTTCTAGATTCCTATCTATTCAAATACAATACATGACTTCTAGAATACCATAGATGACACTTGAGTTCTTAATTCTCACCTCTTTACAAAGTTATTCTCATTTTGAGTATTCACCTAGGTGTGAAAGTATATATTTCACAAAAATGAAGAGATTGCATGTTTTCTGGGATAGGTAAATATTCATTCCAAACTCTTGACTAAATGAAACACACTCCTAAACTTTCACACTTACTTTATCTAGCTCATTCACATGCTCATGGCACTCAAATGTGAGCATGCCTTGCATAAGGATCTGACTACTAGTTGTTTTTTTTTTTTTTAATCTTCAGACTTGTTATATAGTTGAGAAATCTATTCAGCACCTTCTTTATTTTATTTGCACTAATATAAGCATTGGGAGTGATTAAATTTTATTTTGAGCTGAAAATGTTCTTTGCAACTTTCTTTATGGATCTTCTTCCTCCATTCAAATCAATACACAAAAAGTAAATAAAATTGCAAGCATATCATAACAACATAAAACTATTAAACAAAAAATCACAACAAAATGCACATAACTATATTAATTTTGATGTACTTGCTTCATTAATGAAACACAATGAAAATGCCAAAACTAAATTTGCATTAAAAAAATTATAGTATGATTTTAAATAACATTTTTGCATGATTCAACAAGCTATGCTTCATTTCATATCTAGTTCCATGCACCAGTGATCTTCCTACCCAACTATGCTCATAAATATCTCTTTCTTTTCCTCATATAATAATGCTTTTCTAAAAAAGATTTCCATAAGATCTTGAACATAGTCAACTATCATTAATTTCCAACATTGTTGTACATGAAGTACATCAAGAGGTGAAAGTTTATTTAGCTAACCCAAAACTTCTATGATTAAGGAAAATGTGACTTTGACTACGAAGATAAGTTTTTTCCTTAATCTTTCATGGGTGTTTATAATAATATACTACTTTTGATTGTATGTTGAAAATTTAACTTATTAAACTTTGCTATGCCCTCCCCACCAATAATATTCTCTTTAAAAAAACCAAAATTATGTGATATTGCAAGTAATCACACAAATTTGCAATTCTTAAAGGCTTTCAAACTCGTATCTTTTCATGTGATTTTTCAACTCTCTTCATATCCATTTTAGTGCGAGCCTTGGATAACATATTTCCTAATCTTGTCTGAGTGCTATATATAACTAGAAAGTATGATCATAATGGTGCATCAATTTCAATCTTGGTTTGGTTTCCAACATAATGATATTTCTTTATAGTAGAAATCTATTTGTTATTAGCTATCACATATTGAAATACCCTATATTTTTATCATGTACGCAAATATGTTCATTCTTTTTTTAGACTTGAAGGGAGACATCAAGAGAATATTTCTTATGTAGTAAGATTTTACCTTAAAGATGAGTGTGAAATGTATTGTATCAGATTCATAGAGGTATCAATGAGAAAAGTTGGCCATCATAGTTTCTAGGGGTTGGTTTCACAGTTTCACCACTACCATTGTGGAGAACTACAAAAAGAAAAATGGGAGGAAACTTATCTTACATGTAGTATCAATTGCATGTTCACTCTTATCATCAATTGGTTGACCACAATTTCAACTATAGTTCATTGAAATCTACTCCAAACTGTGTATTTTGCATGAGAAGATACATGTAATTCATTAGAGTGGTTGGAAACAGAGATGATACCTTTATTTCTCCTTTTCTCATCCCTCAAGAAATTATCAATTTATTTTTATATTTATAGGCTCAATTTATTGTTGTCTATTCCATTATATAATTTATGTGACTATGCTAACATAAATATTTATAGCCACATTACTCAAGTGACAAGTCTAATTAGAACAAGGATCCCATTTATTTTTTCACAAACATCTATATTTTCTCAAGATGCCCTTTTCTCCAGCTATATATCACATATGAATGGTAAGCCAATCTAATGCTTATGCAACTAGACAACCATGGCCAATAGTTATTTACATGAAACCAACAATTTATGTTGTTCAATATGCAGGTCCACAAATTCATGAACAGGAAGGCAATCCTTTCAATATGCATACTAGCTAATAAAAAGAAGTGAAATGGTAATTGTTGTACATAATACTTAGCCCTTGAGACTAGTGATATTGAGGTCATTCTCCTTCATTCTAATCAAATAGGCTATGAATCCTTCAATATTTGATATTAGCTTCACAAATAGCTCTCTTAGTATCCCATGACAAATCTAAGCTTTGATATCTACTTTCTTATAGCTAGAAACCATTCCAAACAAAGGCATTGGTCATGTTGTTTTCTTGAGATGGTTTTTGGTTAGAAAACTATGCCAAGAACTAGTAATGTTTTTAAAAGAAAGGTTTTCATTCATTTGAGTTCTCTTGGATGGTTCCTTTCATATATATAATCAACATGCTAACTTCCAACTAAGGAGGATGAATAATAGGGTTTATTATGGTTGTATAACAGAAGAGGAAAATATATAATAATTTTTATAGCATTCACTAAATACTTTGAGATCTGTTACTATAGAAAAGATCTAGGAATTCTATTCAAATGGTTCTAAAATGAAGGAAAAACTTTAATCATATGAAATGTTAACAATAATATAAGGGTTGGTTTATAGATATCCTAAATGCAAAAAAAATCTATCATAAATATTTGTGTATAACATTACTAGAAGATAGGGAAATTGATGCTCAATTTATCCACATAGAGATATCTCATATAACTTCAAATATTTGCACATATGAAAAGATAATATACAACTTACAAAGGAAAACTAATTAGGTCTTACCATGAATTAGTTAAAATATGGCATAACAAAAGGGTTAAATGATTAGATGGGAGTAGGAGAGAGGTTCTTGGATGTGGTCAAATTTGAGAGAGCTAAAAGATATGTATTTAAGTATGAACGATTAGAAATGAAGATTCCTTTATTAACACTGGATGAATAAATAAGAGAGGCAAAGAAAAAATAGTCCTTATTTTCTTCGAGACAAAGAATGGGGCTATTAATTGAACTTATTCATAGTGCTTCATTTGGGATGCCTATGCGTGAGCATCCCCTAATTTAGAAATGTTGGGTAAGGAATAGGAACAACTAGATGACATAAAAAGAGGATGGTAAGATAAAGATGAGTAAAGATGGACCCTAGAGTAGGATGAAGTAAAATAGCCCACTTAACTGCATAGAGGCACGGCTAGAGAAGTTAAAATTATTTTTGGGAAACCTGTAAGTTTGAATGAGGTAGAAGGACTAATTGGGAGGATGATCATTGAATTATCCACTGTTAAAAATGTTAAAGGATAAACTCTAAAATTATGGATGAATTTTGGTTGTGATGTGTGTGTAAAATCAACTATATCTAAAACACATTATAAAATGAGTACTCCTGATTTGATGGAACTATAAATGCAATTGTAGGGGCTATTTGACAAATAGTATATTGTACCAAGTGTACCTCCATGTGGAACACTAGCTCCATTTATAAAGAAAAGGGATTTCACCCTTAGGATGTGCATTATTATAGACTATTGAACAAAATGATGGTGGAAAATAAGTATCCATTACCTTACCTTGATTATTTGTTTTATCAATTAAAGGAAAACAAATCCTTTTCAAAAATCAACTCTACATTAAGATATCATCAAGTGAGAATCAAATATTATGATATTTATAATTCAAAATTCAAAACAAGATATGGTCATTATGAATTTATAGTGGTATCATTTGGTCTTATCAATACACCAAAAGCATTCATATGTTTTATGAATAACATATTTAGGGAATACTAGAATATGTTTATGTTGGTATTTATAGATGATATCATCATGTATTCTAAGCCTCAGGAAGAACACAAAAGACATCTTTGATTGATTTTATAGGTATTAAGAAAAGATCACTTAAATGCCAAGTTCATTAAATGCAATTTCTAACCAAGACAAATGTAGAGTATTTGGGATATATTATTTCACATCAACTAATCTCAATTAGTGTAGAAAAGATCAAGGGTATTATGAAGTGGCCTACTCTAAAGAATGTGATAGATGTAAGGTCATTTATGTGACTTGAAAGGCATTATTGGATATTCATTATAGTATTTTAAAAAATTGGCCATCCTATATCTTCTTTGCAATGGAAACAAATAAAATTTGTGTGGACTACTAAATGTAAAGTAATATTTCAATTATTGAATTTAGAGAAGAATCTTCGGCGAAAATCACATAGAGATAATTTTGTCAACGCGTTTCGAACCAACCAGTGTGGTTCATCATCAGGACAAGTTGAATGAGCAGATCTTGCTATGAGGAATATTTTGACTAGTGCTCCAATTCTAAAAATTATAGACAAAAATAAAGACTTCACAATATGTACTCATTCTTGTAATGAAGGATTGGGTTGAGTCCTTATGCAAGATAATCATGTGATAAGATACAAATAAAAAAAAATAAAAAACATGATGAAAATTAAGTTTCCCATGATTTCAAACTCACAAATATTGTGCATGCATAAAATATGTGTTGTCACTATTTGATCAACCTCAGTTAAATGCTAGGCAAGATAGATGATTATTATTTATTAGAGAGTACGATATTGAAAAAAAGACTAAACTGAAAGGAGAACATGCGAGTACATGCACTTATTCAAGGCATATAAATTATACTTTTAGTAGTTATTAATGCTTATGAATCTGATTTAAAGTCTAGAATAAAGGAAGATTTAAATGGGCATGAATATTTTCTACAAATAATGAAAGGTTTATAGTAAGAGCCATTCGAACAAAAATATGAGGGTTATGAGATGATTATAGAACAATTTATGGCTTATAAAGTCAAATTGTATATTCTAGACTTACTCAAATTAAAGAAAGAGAGTCTAGAAAAAATGGACAAAATACCATATACCATATACATAGGCTACTAGAAAATTATCACTACAATAAGAACATGATATTTTTGGCCTAGAATGGAAATAGGAAATTACAAATTAAATTGCAAGATAAATTGAGTGCCAACAAGTTAAAGTTGAACATGTTATCACAATCTTATTAAATAGTTTTAAGGTGCTGATAGTTTGAGTATGAGTGTCAATATGTAAAAAATAATATAAAAGCACTCACACGTAGAATATCAACACCTATTGTAGATTTGTAAAATAAAATGTGTTGATAACTAGAGTATCAACACTAGTTTTAAATTTGGAAATGAAAACACCCACAACTATAGTATGAGTGGTTGTTTGAATTTTAAAGTTTTGTAGGTCAATATCAAAAGGCACTCACCAATTCCACGTCAACAAAGGGACAACTGGAGTATGAGTGGTCATTTCAATTTTAAAGTTTTAGAGTTCAATATCAAAAGGAACTCACAGATTCCACGTGAGCGAAGCTAGCATTCGGTAAACAAATGGTGACATGTTGTGCCATGATTTCACATTGGATTATTTCGGGCGCTGGACTATAGTCGTCATGGGTTAAGAGTTGTTCAATGTTAATCCATTAGATTGTGTTATTCACCAAGCTTAATAGCTCAAACATAATGACACAAATGCATTATTCAAAGGGTAAATGTGTTAAAGAATGTTTCGTTTTCACTTAACAAAACTCTCTTTTTTTTGGCAGTTTTTTAGTGCAAAGGACTGTAACTTTCGGAACGGATTGTGAACAAATGCAAAAAAATTTGTGAACTGGAAAGAGGTTTCTGTAGGGAAATGGGACCATTAACAAAAACATGTCTCATATTTTTCACAAATTTCATAGTTTGGATTATTTGCATCTCATTTTTTTAGATTAAAATATTAAATAATTTCTTGTTTTAGTCATCAAGTTTGGACATGATTTTCGAGTATTTGAAAAATAATGTTTCAGAATAGAAGTAATAGATAAAACACCCATTAACAAAAACATATCTTGGTGTTTACACAGGTTTTATGGTTTGAGAGATACAAAGGAATATTTGGAGAGTATTTTCGAAGAATTCACTAGAATCAATTTTTTATGAATATTTAGAAAAATGCCTAATCTACTTTCAATTGAAGAGCCACCTCATCATATTTGCTTGGGAATTCATCATATTTGACTTGGGAATTAAATCAACAAGTGGGAAATCATTTTGAACAAGTCATGACACAAAATGAGTTGACACAATTTTAAGAAGTGAAACCTACAAATAAAATATTATCTTTAGAATATGTGGCAACCCACATAGACCAGATTGGATGCACTCTGCTCACATTGTCTCTCAAAGAAGTTTTAGAACACAAAATTTTATTTAGGTATTAGATGGAACGAGGTCAAGATTAGGGATTTAACTCTATCTTTTATATTTTGTAAACTGTTTTTACTGAACATTTTCGATCTAGAGTTAAGTTATTCTTTTATATAGCTCAGTAAAAAGAAGAAAGGGTTTGGATTTTGGGAGAGAAAAACTTTGTGTGTTGTGTACCATTTTCAAATTTTAATGAAAAATCTTTGAAACAAGGGAATGTGAATTTTTATCGAGAGATCCATGTGTTTATGGTTGCAGTCAGTTTTACTAATGTGTTAATCTTTCAACCTCACTATTATGTGTTTTCTTATGTATTAGAATGTGATGTCATTATTATATAATTCATGTTTCATGATTTATATATTCGATGTTGGAAATCAATGTATTCAGTTTGATTGTCTCATGCAAAATTCATCCTTAGATGCTTTGTTTTAGCCTTGAATGTTACATTTTCTTCTTTCATATGTATAAATTGTGAAGTCTAGAAATGACAGACTACAATGCCTATGTGATAGGTTGTCCATGTATAGTTTAAGAATTTAATTAATTTCACTATGACTCCATCACCTAATGGTGTTTCTATTTCCCACACTCCAACCAACATCATCAAGTTTACATGAATCTTGCGATAGAGTGTTTAAAAGAACTGCTACCATTATGACCTATGGTAGTTGAGTTTGACGATAGATCCCTCTCTGAATTGAGGGGCCAACTTCAATCCTAAAGTGGTTTGAGGTTACCATTTTTCCCCACAACCATAGCTTTATCTAAGTGATAACATTTTGGTGCCTTGGTCAAGGAGCTAAGGTGAAATTTTCGTGGGGAAATGACGAGATCCACATATGATTACTGATGGCGAACAATTTTTAGACATAATAAATATGTGTTTCATTCACGTAGTGACTCCATTGTCAAACATTCAAGATTTCAAAAACTACATGTCCACTCCACTTCCCAAAGACTCAATAGCCTAAATATTTTCTCAGAGAATCCACTCCATTAATATGGATCAAAAATATACAAGGTATGTTGCAATAAATCGCTTAGGACGATGATGATGCTAGGCTTGATATGATTAGATTTCATATGCATGTATGAATGCTTGGACTTAAGTTGCATGAGGATTATTTGATGAAAATTTTCATGGTTCCTTTAGAGTGAAATGCAAAGTTTTGGTATGAGAAGTTACTCTTTGGTAGCTTGTATTCGCTTGAAGATTTTCATTCAATATTTTATGAGCATTTTAAAGTGTTATATTTCCTTCTTGTTGGTCGAAAATTATTGTGCACGTGTTGAAAACTTCATTGAACATTTAAAAGACATACATGATGATGATGAATTTATGGATGAAGAACTCCTAGAAGCATTGCATGAGAAATCCTTCGAGCATCATAAAAACAAATTAGAACATAGTTTTCCTTACACTCACAACAATCTACATCAAACAATAGGTTATCCCTTGACTAAAAATGAAGTGGGTCAACAACTCGATGGAGAGATTCATCCTCCTTATCGTGAGATAGATAAATATTTACAACTGGTTTGTCAACTTTTGTGTGATCAAAATACAATCAATGAAATAGTTCATGTTGCTAATTTCTCACAATTGCAAGAGGATCACATGCAAGAAATTAGTCACGAGGAGCAAGTTTTTTTTTATCCCTCAGATGTTACAGGCTCTTTTTTTGAATGGAATTCTCTTGAAAGCATAAATTCAGAAATTTTGTATAATCAAGATGGATATTCTTTTAAATCGCATGAAGAAGTCCCTTTAGGCATTGCTGTCACACAAAATGTTGAGGATACATTCAAAGAACACATAATGTTTTTTCTTGAGATGAATAGTAAACAAAATGTTTTTTGTTGTTGTTGTTTCATTTCAATATGATCTCAAAATTGAAAACATAAAATAGGAACAATAAGTAGTTTGTAATGAGGATCGTTTTTTTGGTTTTTCCCATCAAGAAGAGATGATGTTTCATGTTTTTAATGGTCCTTTTGGGAATATTTTACATCCAATAGTGAAGTCATTTTTTGTATTTTCTATAAACCATGGATTCAGATTTCAAGTTGAGCTTCTATCTTTTACATCTTTTTGTCTACTTATGGGAGGTTATCAGCAAAACTCTAGTGAGTAGCCATCTCATTTCATGGTTGCACTGGAAATTCCATACCATTTGATTGGGAAGATGTTTCACTAGGTTAGAGTAGGTGTATTGAATAAGCTTGTATTTCAATCATTTAGATTCTAGTTTGTACAATGGAGTAGCATTTCAGTATTCCAGTTTTCACCATTTGGATTTCTTGTTACAACAGAGTTTGAGTGTAGATTTGATTGTGGTAATAATTTATTTCAAGTATTTAGATTTTAGGTTTGGTATTTTGATTTCAGTTTGTAAAGAAATGGATTTCACTATGGGGTTAGTTTCAAAAAAATAAGTCAAAGGTCTAAGAATAAGCAAGTTTCAGAACTTGCGATCAACCCAATGGATAGGCCTCTGGTATATAGGGGTTCATGCTTCCTCTACAATTGATAGCATACCCATGGAGCCAATTCTTATCACAATCTTAGTTAATAGTTTTAAGGCTCTGATAGTTTTAGTGTCAATGCCAATTAGTAAAAAGTAGTATAAAATGGTGACAGATAGAATATTAGCAACTATTGTAGATTTGTAAAATAACATGGGCTCACATCTAGAGTATCAACACTAGTTTTAAATTTATAAATTAAAACACTAACTGATGGAGTATGAGTGCCCATTTGAATTTTAAAGTTTTGGAGGTCAATATGAAAAGCCACTCACAGATTCCATGTGAGTAAAGGAGTGGGAGAGGGTTGACTAAAAAAATGGTGACATGTTGTGTCATGATTTCACATTGGATTATTTCTGCCACCCTAGGATAGGCATCATGGGTTAAGAGTCTTGTAGGGTTAATCCATTATATTATCTTATTAACCAAGTTTAATATCTCAAACATAATGACACAAACTCAACAAGGGAAAAGGTGTCAAAGCATGTTTTGTTGTCACTTGACAAAAATCTGTTTTTTAAACTATTTTCTCCTCTAAAAGATAGTGACTTCGTGCGCAATTTTTGAATAAATCAGAACAAATTTTTGAAAATTGAAAGAGGTTTTTGTCGAAAATAGGTCCATTAAGAAACAAATCTATGATATTTTGTAGAGATGTTATGTCTTGGAAGGTTCAAAGGACCAGTTGGATCCCATTTTTCCAAATTAAATATTAAACAATTTCTTGTTTTAGTCATTAAGTTTGGGCGCGATTTTTGAGAAGATGAAAAATAATTTTACAAATATGAAAGAGGATTTTTTCTATAATGGATCCATTCATAAACAAATATCCCAATTTTTGCACAATCATCACCGTTTGAAATATACAAAGGAATATTTGGTGCCTATTTTTCAGGAATTCACAAGAATTATTTTTTTCTATATTTAAAAAATCCCTAATCTACTTTCAGTTAGAGAGACACCTCATCAAATCGTGCTAGGAATTAAATCAATAGTTGGAAATTCAATTTGAAAAAATCTTGGCAAAAGATATGTTGACTCATTTTTAATGAGCGAAACCCGCATATAAATTATCATCCTTAGAATATGTGGCAACCCACATAGACCAAATTTCATGCACTTGGCTCCAGTTTTCTCTTAAAGAAGTTCCATATGCACTTTCTAAGGAAACTTTATCAATTCAGGCTGAAGATACGAGAACATTATCTTTTATATTTTTTAATTTTTTTTTACCAAAACAGTTAGATCTACAACGAAGGGATACTTTTATATAGCTTACGGGAAAAGAAAAAAAATTTTGGACATTGGCAAAGAATAACTTTGTGTGTTGTGTGCCTTTTTTCAAAATTTCATGAAAAATCTCTTAAAGAGGGGAATATGAATTTTTGTCGAGAGATTTATGTGTTTATGACTGCAGTCAATTTTACTAGTGTAGTTAATTTTTGGACCTCTTTATTATGTGTTCTCTTTTGTATTAGAATGGGATGTCATTGATATAGAATTCGTGGTTGATGATTTATATCATACATAGTTTGAATATTAATTAATTTCACTATGAGTCCATCGCCAATTTTTTTAGGTTTCCCACTCTAACCAACATCAATGACTTTTACATTAATCTATTCATGGAGTGCTTAAATAACCAAATACCATTGTGACCTAGGGTAGTTGACTTTGAGGAGTGATACCCTTCCATATTGATGGGCCAATTTCAATACCAAAGAAGTTAGAGGTTACCTTGGAGTTTTCCACCTACATCAAGGGTTTTCTCTGAGTGATAATAGATCATAAACACCAAATATGGTTATAGAAACCTCTACCCACAGATAAGTGGAAATGGAAAGTAATCACCACAAAATTCATCATGGTACTACCAATAATAGTAAAACAACATGATGCGATCATGATTATACTTGATTACTTAATAAATGCTACTCATTTTATCCTTATGATGTCCACTTTTAAAGTAGTAAAGATAGAAAAAAAATTATCAAAGAATTTTCCAAGTTACATGGAATACCTACTGCAATTATATCTCATATAGATCTTTTTGCAAACTATTATTTGATTTTTGGGTGTGCAACTAAATTCTAGCACGTCTTGTCATCCAAAAATATCTGTGTGAACAAAAAGCAAAACTTAAGTAATGGAAGGCATGAATTTCATGTACATTATGAGTAAACCAAGTAAATTGGAATACTACCTTGCATTTGGTAGAAATTTCTTCTAATAATTATTATCGAGAATCAATACAAATGAGTCATCTCAAAGAAATATATGTTTGAAAATATATTAAACCTATAAGTTGGGACAATGTGATGAATATATTCACACATTGATTGGAAATGTTGAAAGATATGGTGCAATAAGTCATTGAGATCAAACAAAACTTGAAGACATGCCAAGACAAACAAAAACGTTATGCATAAATAAAACTAGTGTATAAAAGATTCAAATTTGATCAACGTGTATATCTTAAAGTGAAACCATGAAAAAAAACCCTAAAAATTATAGCCTATGCCAAGCTTGCATCCATATATTGTAGAATCTTTGAAATTTTGGAAAGAATGGGATTCATTGCTTATAAACTTGCCTTGTCACTAAATATTAAAGCACATAATGTTTTTCATGTATCATTATTAAAGAAATATGTACATGATATTAACCATCTTATTGACATCATACATTCTTGTATTTAAATAAATATGAGGACAATGTTAATCTTGGAGGGGGGAGGGTGTAACATTCTAATTTATCTCCTTGGAAAGTTTGTAGTTAAATTTGTTTAAAACATGAATGGATACTTTTAGTTTTTGTTATAACGATCATCATGTAATAGATATATTGTGGTGTTGTAAACATTGTATGTATTTTTACTTTTAATATGATGATGAGGACCAAGAACAACAAACATGAGTTCCTTTAGGGGATATGATACCACAAGTGGGGAAAGATAATGGGGTCTGAGGAATTTCTTTGTTGTTGCTCTATCTGTTCTACCATATTGTCTTCACCTTATTTAAGTAGTTTTTTTTTTGTTTTTTTTGTTTTTTGTTTTTATTCTTTTCTGAATTTGTCTACTCCTATATTGATACAAAAATATGGTTACAGAGAGGCAGAGGCCTCAAGAGTTCTAGCCCATGAGACGACATGCTTACAAAAATCGCTTGAGAAATTGACCAGAAGACCTGCATAATGACTTGCTTTGGGACTAGAGATAACTAGAAATTATAACTGAAGACTGGGACATATTAAAAGGAACAGCATAGCCGCTACCAAGACAGTGACCAAAGAAACAAGAAAATGCCACCCACGTAGGGGAAACCAGCGAGTCAAAAATTGAAAGGGACCTGATTCTGAGAACTAAAAACATAAGATGACTATCAATCCAGAAGGCATTGAGTGACTTCTTTCAACAATTGAACAAAAACTAGAAGGTGTAGAGTTGTTCAGTCTTCATGCGTTGTTGGAGGCAATTCCTCAACAATGCGGCAACCGAACTGGTCTGGGTCTTCAAACTCAGAGGGTTGGCCCTCTTCACATGAAGGACCACCACCTGCAGGAGCGCTCGGACTGGCATGGATGGTCGAATCTAGAGTTGCATATCCGCCTAGGTCCTTTCTCTGAGTGGTCGCATTCTGCGAGCATTCAATATGGTCTTCCATCCTTGGTTCCAAAGGATCCCCTAGGCTGACAGCCCCTGAACCCATAGTATCCTCACACAACTCTACACTGTTGGACGCAATGAAGGAGGAATTGCCTAGAGTGCAAGGGAAGCGGAAGTGAGCTGTATGAGAATTGGAATGGTGAGAGCACACTCCGGTGAAGATCAACCCTCGACCCCTGCCACGACCGCTTCTGACCACAGGGTATCTATCAAAACAAAAATTCGAAGCCTCAGACGAAGGGTCCGAGGTTGTGGAGGAAGGCTGGCGGGATACACGGCCTCGAGAGCTACCTCTTCTGCAACTCATCCTTGAGCACACTCTAGGTATTTTGAGGTATGTTGGAGGAATAGAACAAACAGCCGTGGAGGGGACTGAGAGGGGGCAACCGAGGAGGATGCAGAAAGGATTGTTTGAAGCATGAAAGCCCTTATAAGTGTTGATGCCTTGATATAGAGGTAGAAAATACCCTGGACTATCTTCAACCTTGTTGAACCAGCATAAGTGCAAGGGATGAGTGAATAACAAGCAGAACACCGTTACCGATATACTAACACACTGGAAAGAGGGAATGAGATGCGTTAATGCAACCTTTAAGTTGATGGTCTGAAACATTAATTCTATTCTCATGCGATGCTGGCTGGCGATTGTGATGAGCCACGCGCCCACCCTCCTCGCTGCCAACGTATTTCTCTCTTGACCATGCACCTGCCTCCGGGGGTGATAAATCCTGTTGCACGAGAGAAGTGCAGTATTGTTTGAGTTGTGAATCATTTGAATCGCTTAAAGGACCTGAGAAAAATAGGAGCTGCTGATTGACTCCCTGATTAGCCAGTCTTACTGCTGCCTTGTTGGCCGATTGCTGAATATGTTTGAAGGTAATGCTCCTGGAAGTCTTGAGCCATTCCTCAATTTGTTCCAATCTGCTAAGAAGCCGCCAGCTCGAGGCAATGTTTGCTGATGAGGTATCTAAGTGAATCCTTGTGGCTACTGTTATTAAGATTTGAGAATCCCCTTCTACCTCAAGAGGGAAAAAATTTTCCTTTTCCAGCTATGCATAGGCCTTTCCATAAACCTTCAAGTTCTGCAGTGTTGTTGGTGTCTTTGCCAATTGACCCATGATATATGTGTAGTGCTGAACCAAATTCATTTCTGAAGACACCGCCATAGCTAGCCAGTCCAGGAAATCCCTTAGTAGCCCCATCGAAGTTCAATTTGTAAGAATGGGATGCTGGGGGAGACCAATTGTGGGGATAAGCAGTGTTGATTGGGAGACTAGTCTTGACTTGAGCTAAAAAAGTGAGGTCCAAATTCCAATCTCTCAAGATGAGGCATTCATGAGAAGAGTCTGCCAGGTCCGAGTCTTTCCAGTGTCTTAGAGCAAGAGTTTCTTGCATATTTTGTTTGAGAAGGAGCCATAGGGTATCAAGTGGCTTACTAAGATTGTTGAAGATTCGATTATTTCTCTCCTTCCATAAGATCCAATAGACAAAGCCCGGAATGAGGCTCTTCACCTTATTTAAGTTATGAGTAGTGAAGAAAAACAATCCTTAGAATTGAACCATCACTTGTATGTTTTAGCAAGGTATCTCCCACACATTGCTATGAACACAAAGAAGTAGTGTGGGGAACTTATTATTAAAATGAATGCATGAGAAAGTTAAAATAGAAGGAGATTAAGAAAAAAAGAAGAAAATAGAAGTTTTAGAGAGGGAAAGAGTGAAAACAAAGACATAAAAATATAGATCATGCCAATCATGAGAAAAGCATAAATATTTGTTGAAAGAGCTATGAAATGAGGAAAATATACAATAATTTATGTGAAATCAACTAGAACTTTCTATGAATATGTACATATGAAGAGAAATGGATCGATACTTGAAGACGAATCAGAAGCAGGAAAATGGTCAAGCTTGACTTTGTGCTATGTCGTGGCTTCTCATAATAATGGAAAATTTTAGGGGCTAAATTTTGTAGATGTGCTAATTTTCCATGTTTTTCCAAAATAAAAAGATTCACTAATTTCCATTTCTTATAAAACATTTTCCCAAATTTTATAAGCTAAAAATAGTTTACCTGAAAAGACACAAAAACTCTATAGAGAATATATAAAATCATCATAAATTTGAATATTTCTACAAAAATATCGCCAAACATTTTAATGTTTGTTTATTAGGGACTAGTAATATTCTCCAAAGTTTCTAAAATATAAAATAAATTAGTGTACTAAATTTTTTCCATGCCCCTCATACATCTATCTTCTTCCAACGATGTGATTCTACATGGCCATCTCGTACAAACAAGTTAGACTGTTGAGAAGCCTTATTTCCTTTATATGTCACTCTTTTTTCATCATTGAAAGCAAGGGACTATTTCTTGGGTTTGTGATCCTTTTTCCCTTTTTCTTTTATTGCACTAGTTCTTGGGACTGAATTTTTGTATCAAAAGGGATGTGTTATTGGCATATGATTATATGAAGATAATTTGGAACACTTTATCCTACTTTGCATTAGTTATTCACAAAATGGTTCAAAACAAGGCATTCTATAAGAAATTGTAAAAGATTCATTGTTATTGTAAACAAATGAAAAGAAAAAACAAAGGCAAAATATGTTTCACAAAGTTTAGCAAGTATGGTAAGTATCATATAATTATCAAGCTTCTTCATGCCAAAATCTCTAGGAAAAAATCTAGTTGACATGGGAAAATGCCCCTTGTAAACTTTGGATGCTTACTTGGAAAAATGCCCAATTAGACCTTTCTATGTTAAAACATTTAAGTATGGCCTAATAGCCACTATATAGGTTTGTACGATTATAAAATAGATGCAACTAATATCAATGCCAAAAATGTAATGTAAAATTAAATAAGTATTCATTACCTTAGATTTATTATTTGTTTTAGCAATTAAAAGAGAACAAATCCTTTTCAAAAATAAACTTCACATTGAGGTACCATAAAGTGAGAATCAAATATGATGATATTTGTAAGAAAATTTTCAAAACAAGATATGGTCATTATGAATTTATAGTGGTACCATTTGGTCTTATCAATACACCAACTAAATTCATGTGTTTCGTGAACAACATATTTATGGAATACTTGGATATGTTTATATTAGTTTTTCATAGATGATATCTTCATGTATTCTAAGTCTGAGGAAGAACACAAAAAACATCTTGGATTAGTTTTATAGGTATTAATAAAACATCACTTAAATTCCAATTTCAATAAATGCAATTTATAACCAGGACAAATGTACTGTATTTGGGATACATTATTTGAGATCAAAGAATCTTAATTAGTATAGAAAATTCAAGGGTATTATGAACTGACCTACTCCAAAGAATGTGATAGATGTAAGTTTATTTGATGATGATGGTGGTTTTTAATGTCCACTGAGACCAAATTGGTCTATCGGACCTATAATTTTCTTTGTTTCTAATTGTCTGGCTCCTCGTCTTTCTTGGCGAGATTCGTGTTGTAGCTTTCTTTTTCTTCTCTACGGTCTTCCAACTTTTTTTATCTTGCATCTCCTTCATCTCTTCTAGTTCTTGGGACATTGGTGTCTTAGCTTCACGATTCATTGTGTTTGTCCTTTTGAAGATAATCAAAGAAGCAGTTTGGTCTAGGAATATTTGGAGCCTAATTTTTAGGAATTCACCAGAATAATTTTTTTATGAATACTTAGAAAAATGCCTAATATGCTTTCAGTTGGAGAGCCACCTCATCAAATTAGACTTAGGCATTAAATCAATAGGTGGAAAATAATTTTGAATAGATCATGGCACAAAATCAATTGACTCACTTTTATGGAGTGAAACCAACAAGTAAAATATCATGTTTAAAATATGTGGCAGCCCACGTAGGACATATTTCATGCACTCAACTCACATTTTCTCTTTCCCATACTCCAACCAACATCATCAAATTTTACATTAATTTGGCCATAGAGTGTTTAACAGACCTCCCAATTAGTCCTTCTACCTCATTCAAGCATACATGTTTCCCAAAAATAATTTTATCTCCTCTAGCCCTGCCCCTATGCATCTAAGTGGGCTATTTTACTTCATCCTACTCTAGGGTCCATAGTTGCTACTATAAGAACTTTATCCTTAGCATATCCTCTTTTTATGTCATCTAGTTGTGCCTATGCCTTATCCAGCATTTCTAGAAGATTATAATTAGTTGGTTTCTCCAAAATAGGCATCCCAAATGAAGCACTATGAATAAGTTCAATTAATAGCCCCATTCTTTGTTTTGAAGAAAATAAGGATTATTTGTTCTTTTCCTCTCTTATTTAATCATCGAGTATTAATAAAGGAATCTTCATTTCTAACCTTCATACTCAAATACATATCTTTCAACTCTCTCAAATTTGACCACATCCAAGAACCTGTCTCCTACTCCCATCTAATCATTTAACCCTTTTGTTACGTCATATTTTAACTAATTCATTGTAAGACCTAATTAGTTTTCCTTGGTAAGTTGTATATTATCTTTTCATATGTGCAAATATTTGAATTTATATGAGATATCTCTAAGTGGATAAATTGAGCATCAATTTCCCTATCTTCTAGTCATGTTATACGCAAATAATTATGATAGCATTTTTTTTATTTATGATATCTATAGATCAATGGTTATATTATTGTTCATATTTCATATGATTAAAGTTTTTCATTTGTTTTAGAACCATTTGAATAGAATTCCTAGGTGTTTTCTATAGTAACAGTCTCAAAGTATTTAGTAAATGATATGAATATTATTATATATTTTCCTCCTCTTCTATAACCATAATAAACCTTATTATTCATCCTCCTTAGTTGGAAGCTAGCATGTTGATTATATATATGAAAGGAACCATCCAAGAGAACTGAAATGGATGAAAGCCTTTCTTTTAAAAACATAACTAGTTCTTGGCATAGTTTTCTAACCAAAAACTATCTCAAGAAAACAACATGACCAATGCCTTTCATGTTTGGAATGGTTTCTATCTATAAGTATGTAGATATCAAAGCTTAAATTTGTCATGGGATACTAAGAAAGCTATTTGTAAAGCTAATATCAAATATCTAAGGATTCATAGCCTCTTCGATTAGAATGTGGACCTTCATATTGAATAACATAAACTGTTTGTTTCATATAAATAACTATTGGCAATGGTTGTCTAGTTGCATAAGCATTAGATTGACTTACCATTCATAGGTGATATGTAGCTCTAGAAATGGGCATCTTAAGAAAATATAGATGATTGTGACAAAATAATTGGGATATTTGTTCAAGTGAACTATATTCTAATTAGCCTTGTCACCTGAGTAATGTGGCTTCAAATATTTATGTTAGCATGCTCACATAAATTATATAATGGAATAGGCAACAATAAATTGAGCCTATAAATATAAAAGTAAATTGATAATTTCTTGAGGGATGAGAAAAGGAGAAATAAAGGTATCATCTCTATTTCCAACCACTCTAATGAATTACATCTATCTTGTCATGCAAAATACAGAGTTTGGATTAGATTTCAATGAACTATAGTTGAAATTGTGGTCAAGGTATTCATGATAAGAGTGAACATGCAATTGATACTACATGTAAGATAAGTTTTGTCCCATTCTCCTTTTTGTAGTTCTCCACAATGGTAGTGGTGAAAGTGTGAAACCAACCCCTAGAAACTATGATGACCAACTTTTCTCATTGATACCTCCATGAATCTGATACAATACATTTCACACTCATCCTTAAGGTAAAATCTTACTACATAAGAAATATTCTCATGATATCTCCCTTGATGTCCAACAAAAGAATGAACATATTTGCTTACATGATAGAAATATAGGGTATTTCCATATGTGATAGCTAATAACAAATGGATTTCTACTGGAAAGAAATATCATTATGTTAGAAACCAAACCAAGATTGAAATTGATGCACCATTATGATCATACTTTCTAGTTATATATAGCATTCACACAAGATTAGCAAATATGTTATCCAAGGCTCACACTAAAATAGCCTTTAAGAATTGCAAATTTATGTGATTACTTCCCATATCACATAATTTTGGTTTTTTTAAAGAGAATATTATTGGTGGGGATGGCATAGCAAAGTTTAATAAGTTAAATTTCCAACATACAATCAAAAGTAGTATATTTTTATAAACACTCATGAAAGGTTAAAGAAATAACTTGTCTTAGAAGTCAAAGTCACATTTTCCTTAATCATACAAGTTTTGGGTTTGTTAAATAGACTTTTACCTCTTGATGTACTTCATGTACAACAATGTTGGAAATTAATGATAGTTGACTCTATTCAAGAGCTTATGGATAAATTTTAAGAAATGTATTATTATATGACGAAAAGAAAGAGATATTTATGAGCATAGTTGGGAAGGAAGATCATTCATGCATGGAACTAGATATGAAGTGAATCATAACTTATTGAATAGTGCAAAAATTCTATTTAAAATCATACTATGATTTGTTTAATACAAATTTAACTTTGGCATTTTCATTATGTTTCATTAATGAAGCAAGTACATCAAAATTAATTTAGTTATGTGCATTTTGTTGTTTTGATTTTTTGTTTAATAGTTTTATGTTGTTATGATATGCTTACAATTTTATTCACTTTTTGTATATTGAGTTGAATGGAGGAAGAAGATCCATAAAGAAAGTTGCAAAGAACATTTTGGGCTCAAAATAAAATTTAATCAATCCCAATGCTTATATCAGTGCAAAATAAAATAAAGAAGGTGGTGAATAGATTTCTCAACCATGTGACAAGTGTGAAGATAAAAGAAAAAAAAATAACTAGTAGTCAAATGCTTATGCAACGCATGCTCACATTTGAGTGTCACAAGCATGTGAATGAGAGAGATAAAGTAAGTGTGAAAGGATAGGAGTGTGTTTCATTTATTCAAGAGTTTGGAATGAATATTTACTTGTTTCAGAAAACATGTAACCTCTTCATTTTTGTGAAATATATACTTTCACACCTAGGTGAATACTCAAAATGAGAATAACTTTGTAAAGAGGTGAGAATTAAGAACTCAAGTGTCATTTGTTGTATTTGAATAGATCTGAATCTAGGAGGGTATGAGCCATGAGACAAACTTATAAATAGAAATTTGTTGTCAAGCCATAGTTTTCATTTTTGAATTGTTGGTACATTGTTAATATAGTGGATGTTGATATGTGCTGTTTTTATACTCTAGCAATATTGTTATTGGTCATGGAAATATTGTTTCCTTGTTCAATTCTCTTGGTGATTTTGGGTGTGAGCATTTTTAACTTTTGGGAATATTCCCATGGTATGATGTCTATTCTCCCTATTGTTTTATGCTAGTCACATTTTAATTTGGCTTGGTTACTAAATAGTTGTGGGACAAGGAAGTTTTCTTATCATTTGATTCATTCCATTTCAAGAGGGAACAAGAGGATTTGATTCGAATTTATCCTTAAGTTCAAATGGGACTATATTTTTATGTCATTGGTTTCATGATTAAATATTTTCCTTTGCTGGATTAGCTAGGATTTAGTTAGATGTATTTGATAAAACATTATTGCATTGCATGTTATTTTCATTTCATTAATACTCATAAGAACTTCTGTTATCCCCAATAGGCCATTTTTGGATGTTTGTACATAAAAAGGTCTAATTGGGCCCTTTTGCTAAGTAAGAATCTAAAGTTTGCATTGGTCATTTTCCCATGTCAATAAGAAATTTTCATATTTTCTGTCATGAAGAAGATGGATAACCATATGGTACTTACCATACTTTCTAAACTTGGTGAAACAAATATTGCCTTTGTTTTTTCTTATTCTTTTTGTACTATACTAATGAACCTTTTAGAATTGGTTATAGAAGAATTCCTTATTTTGAACCATTCTACTAAGAGTTAATGTTGAGTAGGATAAATTGTTGCAAATTAGTTTCATGTATTCATATGCAAAGAGAACATAGGTTTTGTTTCAAAAATATGGTCCCAAGAACTATTGCAAGAAAAGAAAAAGGGAGAAAGGATCACAAACCCAAGCAATAGTCCCTTGATTTGAATGATGTGAAAAAAGAGTGATGTGTAAAGGAAAGAAAACTTCTCAATGTTCTAACTTGTTTGGACTAGATAAAAATGTAGAATCACATTGTTGGAAGAAGATATTAGTATGAGTAGTAGGAAGATTTTTTGGGCATGGAAATTTATCTTATTTATCTGAAACTGTAGAAACTTTGGAGAGTCTTGGTAGTCCCTAATATGAAAATTGTAAAATATTTGGAGTTATTTTTGTAGAAACATTAAAATTTCTATTGATTTTATATAGTCTCTATAATATTTAGGTGATTTTTAATTAAAATAATTTTATCATATAAAATAATTTGGGAAAATGGTATTTAGAAAAAAAATTGAAATTAGGGAATATCTTTTGTGGAAAAAGCATGGAAATGAGGGGAACTTCCAAGTGTAGCCCCTAAAATTTTACAACTATGAATAAGTTCTATTAGTAGCCCCACCTTTTGTCTTGAAAATAATTGATACTATTAATTGTCCTTTGCCTCTCTTATATCTTAGCTTAATATTGGTAAAGGAGTTGTCATTTCCAACCCTTCATCTTCAAATGCATATCTTTAAGGTGTGTGGAATTTGACAACATCCAAAACAAGTATGGTACTCCCATCTAATCATTTAACCCTTTTCTTATGCCATATCTTAACCAATTCATGGTGAGACCCAAAGAAGGATGTGGTGGTAGGGGAATCATCATCCCCATAATCCACTTGATTGAGACCTTCATCAAAGGGAAAATGCCTCTAAGAGTGAAGCATAATTCATTAGCCCTAACTACCCATTTTTCTCATAACTTTGTTTTTTCTTAGTATGGGTGGTTCACTTCATTTCCCCTATGGGTAGGAAGTCAACACCTATAAATTCAGCATTACAAACACTGTTATGTACCCAAGAATTATGGATCACATGAGCATCACAACCTAATGGATACCACAACAATGTATTTATGACAATCTACACATTATTGCTGTAATGATTACAAATCCTTTTCATTTGATTGGAAAAAGCTTCCTTTAAATTATGATATGAAAGATAAACTTAATGGTTTACTCATGGCTCGCTTTTCTTTCGTTTTATTTCTGCTGTGTTGTTCTCTTCGCCAACACACAATTAAATACCCCCTACGTCAGCTCTCAGCGCTTAACTCTATCATTATATGAGGGCTTAATGCATGTACTCTTTCTTTCTCCTATCCTACTTAGTTTCAAATATATGCACATATATTTAAAATAACTACAGTCTTGTCTTCATGCGATCCACTATCATAATCCTTTTACTTACATTTTTGTTTGAGATTGACAAAATATCAATGATTATACGACTCCAAATTCAAATTTTATTTGAATTATTACAAATTTAGTATGAATTAGTAAAACACACAAATTTAAATTTTATATAAATTAATAAAATTAGCCTATTGAATTATCTATTTGTAGAATCTAATATCTTAGTTACTGAAGTAATATCTTAGTTACCCAAGGGACAATTACCTATAATAATTTTTTTCCCTTTGGGGAAATCTTAGTTATTGAAGTAATATCTTAGCTACCCAAGGGACAATTACCTATAATAATTTTTTTTTCTTTGGGGACATGTTTGGTTTATGAAGGAGACACTTTCTTAATGGCTTTAGAAAATGGGATTTTTTTTTTTCCTTATAAACATTCTTTATCTTTTCTTTTTTAACCAACTAGCTATGTAATGTAAAATTTCTATCTGCAAGAAACAAAAATTGAAATGAGAATATCTCAA
>APFE030399848.1:79402-117815 GCA_000404065.3 Pinus taeda | reverse complement strand
ATTCCAGGAAAGCTTTCTACATTTTTCTGGGTTTCTTGAGTAGAGGTCGAATCCAGAGTTTTAGCTTTTTCCGAGGAGGGGAGCAGACCCAAATCATCATTTTTTTCTAGCAGCAGTAGCAACACAACAACAACATCCACGCAAAGAATCCATTCTTGTTATTCTGAGAGTATTTCTTCACTTTCCTTGTGCAAGTCGAGGTGCCATCTATCTAATCACCTCTTGTACTCATCTATTGCTCAGTATAATAAAATGGCTTAGCATTTCTCACTGCATTTCTTGTGTATCTGCTTATATTCCCAGTTTACATTATTTTATGCTATTCCACTGTTATTTTATCACTTCCGGGTTACTATATCATTTGCACATATTTGGTTGGAGTTTTTGCTAGGGTTTGAGGAATATTCTGGGTTAGGAATATTACACATCAAGGTGTTACAATAATAGGAATAAGTGTTACAACAACAAGTGTTGTGGAAACAAATGTTCCAACAACAAGTGTCACAACAATAGGTGTTACAATAGTCATTACATGGTATTATAGAAACTAATGAGAGGTGTTACAGTGACTATATCATGTTGGGATGTATTGCAGTAGTGCTTCATTATGTGTTACAACAATCACATTCATTGTTATAGAAATGTAACTAATGGATGTTACAACATTGTGACATTGAGGGGTGTTATAACACCTATAATAGTACCTTTGATAAATAATGTAGAAATTCTAGTACATCCTATAGTAGCCTATCTGGAATAGTGTCCCACAAGACTTCTCATTGGAAAACATAAACATACTATTTCTTCTATAAACATACATGCATAATTAATTAAATGACATAGTTCATGGGAAAGCATATTTTGGGAAAAATGAGCCAATATTAGTAAAGGTACAATTTTGGATATTATTATGAAGAGAAAAAATGATAAAAAAAAGTGGTAGTTGTCTGTGTAAAATATGGAATTTTACTAACCCATCATCTCCCACCTATTTTAAATTTAAATGTTTGGAGTGCATTACACAAAAGCGTATAGTATTTTGTCGAAGTTGTAAATATTAAATTTTGTTAAATATTTATTCTCACCACTCTTTTTACTCTTATGTCAATTATCATGCAAGTAGAGCACATCGTGGAGGTCCTTTTAGATTAATGAGTAATAATTGATATAGATACGCCCCAAGTGTTTGATGGTTATTGAATGGTGGGTGGGGGAGGGGATGGGTGGGTTCTCAAAATGATGCCCAAGTGGTATAATACTATGACATGAATCACCCAAAGAGCTATGTCAACCCCCCACCCAACCCCCCATGCCTTAGTTTTTTAAAAATATTGGCCTATTCCCCAAATACCATTTGATCATGTAAGAAATGAGGCCATCGCTAAATAGTAGAGTTTCCTATCAAACAACTACAAAGGTGAAGGGGAAAACATATGAAGTATTAAGTGGTCTAGTTGGAATCAAAATGATAGAAATTTGTTAGTTCAAATTCCATAAGCATGAGAATGGTGTCAACATCAATCAATAAGTGAGCAAAAATTTGTAATTAAAAAAATAAAATTTAATTGCCAAATAATATCATGTTGGGTGTCTCAAAATGGATGGAATAACCATTAAAGGGAAAAATAGCCATCTTTTATCTTAGTCTACTTAAGAAAATTATGAAGCTAATCTCCAGAGCCATTTTACAAGCCAATAGAAACAAACTAATGGCTAAGGTTTGAATATTTTCCTCCATTTGTTTCAAGTAGACATGAATATCAAATTGAAAAAACACAAATATTCAAACTCCTATGCACATGTAAATTTTAAATACCTACCATTGATAGACTAGGAAGCAGATACCCACAAAGCCCTTTGTGAGTACAACCAATACAAGTATAGGAAGTGGGATTTCTAGCATTTCCAATATTATAAGGACATCTCCTTGGTTATGGAGTCTTATTTATCATAATTTATTATTCCCTAGACGTACCCTTATGCTAAATTTATCTCTTGGTGTGTTGATCATTGTCTACCTAGTAAGGGATCCATTGTCTCCAAGAATGGTTTTTTCCTATTCGATATTCACCCCTCATCCATTCAAGAAATGCTTAAGATTATAATTCCTAGTCACACACAATCCTTGAATGGAGATTTCCTTGGATAGAGTTGTAATGAGTTGATTTTTGAGGTAAATAATAATTTTCATGAGTCTTTCTTACCTTCGAATGGTTAGTCATCAAAGAATACTCCTTTATACCCTTCAAATATGTTGCCTAAAATTTCTAGATAGAGCATATCCATGGTCTATTGCTTTCTTGGACAACATGATGATTGGTCAATAAATAATACCATATTATGGTTTTAAGATTCCCATTCACTTTCCAAAAAGTCATTTATCACATTTAATTTCAATCAATATTTTGTAGATGTCATTAATGTGCAAATGCCCAGACATTGTATGACTAATTCTCTTAGGCATCAATCTATCCTTGTATATGTTTTTGTTTACTTTCAAGCTGAAAAGTTTTCAAACATACATCTACAAAATCCTGATCATAATGGGAATGTCATCTATATTATTCATTTGACTCCAATTTTCAAAAATCGTCCCGAAAATTTGGTTTTATTAAGCATGTCAATAAGTTTTTATTAGTTGCATATAATTTACTCTTTCACAACTCCACTCCTAGAATATTTACAAAAATTAAGAATATCTTGTAGCTCAACATGTATGCTCGACTAAGAGATTTATTTGTGTTTAAAAATTCTACAAAAACTAGGATATATGGTTGTGAATCACCTTCTTACATATTCCAGTTTTTCTACCCATGAGGATGTTTTTGATTGAGTTCATCGAAAAAATCCTAAACTCTAACCATATTTTTTTTTATCAAATAAACATCCAACCATGTTTAAAATTAAAAAAAGAAGTTGGAAAATTCATAACTAACGCTAGAGAATAATTGCATGAAGTTGAGGAAACATCGAAACAAGTTAAATTCCCTCATGGAAAAGTATGGCCATATGATCCCCATAAAAGTAAATTTGAGAGAAGAGTTAAATAGGGATGTGCACTTTACAGCCATGTGACTAAACTAGGCAAAGAAAACTTTGTGAAATATTGATGTTTGGGAAATATATCCAATTCAAATTACTCAAATTATTCAATATGATGGTCAAACTTCACAACCTACGATTTTGGACACAGTTCCTCAGCGAGAAGAAAAAGATCCAAAAAGAGTATTGTAACTACCCCTCCCACATCTACCCACTTTCACTGGTCTATTTGGGTGAACATGAGTTGAGGGATACTATGACATGAATCTACCTCTAAGTATAGTTAATGAAGTGGAATTGACAAAAAAACATTATTAACATTCCTCGGGAGCTACAAGAGCCACAGGAGCTAACAAAACCACCCCAAGTTCCCAAACCCTGAGCTAAGTTTCCTTTAGAGTGATATGAACTCCTAGTTTCATGCACAAGCCTGCATCCATGAAACTATAGGACTTTAGTTTCATGCATAAGCCTACAAGGTAGCGACTGTAGTCTCGATTTCCCAGTTCTAAGCCCGCAACCACGAAATCTATGCCACCTTTTGAGGTCTATTCTCTAGATCACTGCCTAGAACTTGATGAGACTTTCCAAAACAATAATGACACTAGGAAAAATACTCTAACACAAAAATTTATCAAGGCCTTGACCTAATGATAGTCATCTCATCAAACACATTGAAAATATGTTATCAATAGGTCATGAATGCATATATGAACATGGGGGTCTGATACGTATTCGAGAATCATCAAGAAGGACTAATGACATCTCACTATAGCTTAAATAACATTTATTAGGTCATGCATTCAATAGCCATTAATTTACCAATAAAAATATGATAAGAGACATAATTGGAATATCTCATAAAACCATGTTTATAACCAACATATAGCCTGTTGGATGATTTAATTGTGAGTTAAATACCTGTCATTAATTGTCAACCTCGGGTTCGTAGAACTGACGAGGTTACAGTGCTATTTTAATCAATCGTAATTGACTCAGACTGCAACATTAATTGTCAAACCAGGGTAGGTTTTGGTATTTCAATGGATTTCACACAGTCTGTGCTGATACACTCCAGCCAAGCATCAGAAAATGTAGAAAAAACTCTAAAAGATGTTGTTGATCTAAATTGTTGAATAAAACCATGCATGTAGATACAAACAACACTCTAAAAAACTAAATCACAACTCGCAGCTATTGAAGTAAATGCATGCCACATAAGAACTAACATCTATTCCAGCTCGTAACTATTACTCTATTGATTAACTATGTGTAACAACATAAGATAAATAGAAACAATAGTGAATGCAATCCACGATTTTATAGAAACAACAAGAAACCATAAATCAATGAACTAAACTGAAATGTACACTACTTAATCACTGCAAACCCTACCAAACAGGAGGGCCCCTCCTCCTCAACAGGGCACAGTAAGAACACAAAAAGTGATTAACGAATAATTGCAGAGTAATAACAACATCACCATGCCAATTTATATTAAATAAGTTTAGGCTTACAGAAATAGAGTAACAGTACTCTTCTATATGTCTTATGCTAATACATAAAAATTCGAGTCTTTTATAATTATTACAACCCGAAAATTAGAAAAATAGACTAGTCATGAGAATCTTCTGAGTCTCATGCTAAACAAAAATAAAGAAGTTACAACCTATTGCTAAATAAATATACATTAGTTTCAACTTCTTGAGTCTTGTTGCTTCAAAAATAAGAAATCCTACTGTTGACAACTGTTATGTGGAACAGTACCCACATTTCCAGCTTCGGTGCAACAACATTGAGCAAATGGTGGTTCGGGATGACGCGACATAAATGACAACAACACTGTTGATGTGACAGCGAAATGACATGAGGTGTAAGAACATCCGATGTGTAACAACAACCTGTAAGAGCATCCAATGTGTAACAATGATCTATAACAACATCAACCTGTAACGACACCTTGTATGTAGAAGTAATATCTAACAGCACTCAAGGTGTAACAGTGAACCGTGCTACCCTTTCCTACAGTTAATCCTTGCTGCCTGTCTGCTTCATAGCTTCATTCTCGTGAGCCAACACCTACAAAAGATGAACTTCCCAACACACTCCTTCAATTTTCTCCTAGTTCGCCACAAAAAAAGAATAAAGCCTCGTATTATTCATTAAAATACAGCAAAGTAACATGACAATAAAATGGATTAACAAGGTAAGAAAACAAAGAGTTTGGTCATATAAGGGCACAGGCTTGGAGGATGGAAAGGTAAAAATGGGGGAAAGAATGTGCAGAAAATAGGTAAAAAATCACAGCCAACATATCCCCCCAACTGAAGCAACTACATGTCCCCGTGTAGAATCTCAGTTCCTTCTACTGTGACCCCAGTGGAAATCTATGAAATTGTAGGCACCAGTAGGATCATCACCCGAAGCTCTAAATCCTTGATCAGCCATTAACTCACATAGCCAAGATTCCTCTTCATAATAACATAACCAATAATCGATTTGATACTCCTCCAATGGAAACCAGATCAAAGGGAATTTGAATCTGAGGCTAATCCAGAATGCCCCAATGTCATCACAATCTAAGACTATTCTGGCACCCGTGTAACAACATCTACAAATTTCTTGTATTCAAAGGGGTCTCCTTCCTACAATTCTGCAATACAGGCCTCAGTGCGCTTTAGACATCTGACTAGTGCTTGGCTCCTCATGTTTGCAAACAAGTTGAGGCAGATCCTCACAATTCTGCTTCTGTAAATGGTCGATTGATTTATGATTTCCGGATTTCCTGGGAGTTGTCTAAACTTCACCAGAGTTCATAAGCCATTCCTTGTTCAGCCCTAAACCACAATGTTGTCTTTTCCTCATTGGTCTGTATTGTTTTCTTGGACAGTTGCCACTCAATCTTATTCCTCATAAATCAGAGGAATGTCCGCAACTGCAAGTCTCCCATGAAAGAAAGGACACTCACCACCATCCTCGTGCTCACATGTTTGCACATCGTATTGTGTAAGAACAACTCGCACAACAAAATCTAATCATCAGAATCACAGGAATGGAAAATTTCCAAAAAAGGTGCGGGTTAAAGAACCCATATATGACTTGTTCTCATAAACTTCCCTTAACTGAAATAAGTAGTAACATTCCTACAGGAAAATAGGGTATGATGGGGATGGCCGCCTGCATGCTAGTAGGTTTAGAGCAAGGTCATGGAGTTTGGTCTTATCAAACGTTCGGTCGGAGACCTCCCGATGCAGTTGATGCAGCTGTTCACCCTTTTTATTCATAATTTCTTTATGCCTCCGCACCTCCTCTTCTCTTTCCCATTCCTCTTTTATCCATTTTTCTCTCAGGGAATCCATCATTCTCTTATGCGTATGGAGTGAGATCACTCCCTCCTGTAGAGAGAGTGTCAGTTCCTTCCACTTTTGTAGCTCTACTAATAACAACAATTTCTCAGAACACCATCCTTCAATAGGACCTGTCGTTCCCCCACATGCATTATCAATTGAAGGTGTAGCAGCCTCCTGAGGTTGAAATTGTCCCACCTCGACTGCTGGTTCTTGTGTAATAGTAGCTTCTCCAGTGGGTTTTGTCATAGTTTCTTTATTTTCCTGGTCAACTTCCATTTTTACTGTTGGTTCTTGTGTGGCAGCACTAATATCCACAGGCTTCTATTTATTGTTTTTTTCAGACCAGTTTCAGTCTCTACTACTGGTTCTTGTGTAATAGCACTAGTGACCATGAGATGTTATCTTTCTCTTCCTCCTCTTGGCTGATTTCCTCCTCCACTGTTGTTCATGGTGAAATAGCAGTGTCAGCCAAAGGTTCCTGTGTATCCATTGCTTGATCACACTCTGTGGATTGTGGTGTCTCGGTTGTTGGTTCTTGTGTATCAACAATGTCCTCGATATGTTCTGGTGTAACAACTGCCCAGTGTTTAGTTTGAATCCACCTCAGGGTAGTGTCTACTTCACAGACTTTGAATCCGACTTCGACCAACTTATCAGCACAGGCTATGCACAGAGTGCCCAGGATTTCTCCCCTTCTAGCCCTATCCACGACTTCAACCAAAGTATCTAGCCCTGGGGCTCCTGGCTTTGCCTTTCCTACTACTAGTTGTTCCCTGAATTCTTTAATTTATTTTTCTAAAATGACATTCTTCAACAGCAAAGACTGTGTTTTGGTCTTAGCATGTGAAGGAGGTTTTTTTGGATGAGCTTCCTCCTCGTCCTTTTTCTCAACTGCTTCTTTGTTATTTATTGACATGGATGGGGACTCTGGGTGCCTACTAACCCTTATCCTCTTCTTTGGCCTTCTGTCACCAATTGGTTTATCGACTGAATTCTTGATGATCCTCACTGTCGAGGACTGGGGTTGCTCCTTTGTTACCTCTGGAGTTTCCCCAATCGTCTCTGTTTTTTTTATGCGAGTGGTCCTGGGAATTTTCCGCATGAAATCTTCGCAATTATTTCCCTGTCATCTCAAGGCATCCAACACAATGAGTTTAATAAGGCCATGGTTCGTAACACAAGTTTCTGGATTTGTAGCCATTTTCATAGCCGCAAGCATGTGCCTAATATTTCCCGAAAAGAAATAAGGAGGGTTGATCAGCTGCTGATGACAAAGATGGTTTAGCAATGGGAAATGGTAATTAAACACAATTGTTTCCCTTCCCTCACAAGTAATGCACTTAATGAGGAAAAGAGAAAAATCAGCCCATGTCTGGGGGAGTGGCAGCCTATCAATTCCCCTACCTTTCTTAAACAACGACTCACTTTCCTAAAGAAAATCCTCTTTCAGTGAGGGGTCATTAACATTCATCATAAACCATCTCTTCCCTTCTATATGCAATCCTGTTACTCTGGTGATAACTTCTTCTATGACCTATAATTTCAATCCTTTGACTTCCGTCTAGTTTCTTTCCATGTTGTTTGCAAATTCCATTGCCACACCATTGTCTAATCCTTCCAATCTTTGGAAGAATTCGAACCATCCTGCATCTTTGAAAACCTAACATGCTTTAAGGCAATATTCTAGGGCTTCTATAGACCCTGGCTTGTGTTGTATTACTGCTCCTCCCATTGCCTTTGCAATTCAATGCCTCGACACACACTCTAGCTGTTTCAACCTGTACTGCTATCTTCCTCCTCTCCAAACACTTTGAATGGGGATTCAGCGCTTCCAGCAGGGGTAAATGGTAGGGTGGCATGGTGGCGTAGGTGAAGATTTGGAATAGGATTTGGTATGAATGGTTCATACTGCTCAATTAATTTTTCCTTAATGATGAGTCATGGGGAGGTATCATCAATGGTGCCCTTACCCTTTTTGGTATGATTCGACATCAAGTAGCAATAACTACCAGGTCACATGCCTTAGTTGTTAGATTTTTCAAATAATTACAAATCATGCGACAGTCATGTTGTAATGTGATTCATTCCCCCCAGCTTAATTATGACAGTTGTCCTCGGCCATCAATAGCCATGTTAAGTTTCCTTAATTACAAAATAAAATGAATTCAATATTACCTTTTTGATGACATATTTGGGTGACTTGGGACGAAGTAATGGGAGGCGCAATGTTGAATCATACTGGGGCAGCGAGACGCACAAACTTAAATCTGATGATGTTTCTCACAGTGATGTTTTTGTTGTTTATTAAGTAGGATATCTCGTTTTATTCCTGAAAATTCGTCGGCTGTTATAGGTGTAATAGCCAAGACGACTAATATATATTAATTTGATTTCTTCAAAAAGATAAATAACAAAAGATCGTGTAACAACACTTATCACATAATATACTTTGGAATAACAAATGTTGTTACAGAAGGTGTAACAACCGCCACCAGGTGGTTTTCAACTGTTACAAAAGATTTTTATCTACGCGTCAGAAAGGTTTTCATAGCCAGATTATTGTGTTTTTTTTTTAGTTTGATGGTGTAACAGCTGCCACCAGGTGGTTTTCAGTTGCTACAAAAGTGTTTATCTACGCCTTAGAAAGGTTTTCGCAAGCAAATTATTGTGTTATTTTTTTTAGTTTGACGATGTAACAACCACCACCAGGTGGTTTTCAGCGGTTACACTTATTGGAAAAATTAAATTTTTTACAGCATAGGGGGGCTTTCCCTTGTTCCCATAATATATGGATCTAAATTTGTGACAATGCTGACAAATGAATCCTTCGAGGTAGGTTTGTGATACAACTGAAGATGGTGCCCATTTGAAAGAAATGATGTCCTTGCACTATCAATGGTTACCAAATTTACAGTCCCATTGTCAAAGAATGCATCTACCTCATAAGGACCTATCCATTGGTGCCAAGCTTACCCTTGAATTCTTTAGACCTTGAGTCATATAAGAGAGCCCAATCTCCTTTCTGGAACTATTTATTCTTTATAAATCTGTCATGCTACTTATCTCTCTGTTGTTCGATAATCTGTATTTGTTGGATAGTAGCCATCTGTTTCTCCTCCAATTCATTGAGCTGGTTCAATATCTGCCTTTGTGCTATAGCCAAATCCAAATTGACCTGCAATGTTTTCCTTAGTGTCTTGATTTCAAATTCAATGGGGAATAAAGGGTTGTTGTCATACACAAGTTCATATGGCGAGAATCCAATGGTGTTACTCCATGTAGTCCTATATGCCCATAACACTTTTGGAAGTTTGTTAGTGCAATTTATGTGATGACTGGCCATAGTCTTAGCAAAGATCCCCTCAATGACTTTATTAGTGATTTTTGCCTGGCCATTTTCTTGTGGATGGTAAGGCTATGTGATTCTATGATGGATTTTATATTTTTCGACCAACTCCCGGATCTTATGAGATGTCAACTGCGACCCTCCATCTGGGACTATCTCCCTCGGTATGCCAAACTATATGAATATGTCTTCAAACAAAAAGTCTAAGACAACCTGTTATGTGGCTCTGGCTAGTGCCTTCACCTCGACCCATTTCATGACATAGTTAGTACAGACTAAGATGTAGGATCTCTATCTAGATGAAGGATTGATTGGTCCTACAAAATATAGAGCCCACTTCTCAAAAAGTTCTATGACGATCTTGGGCTATAACGACATATTATTTTATTGCAGTGGTTGTCCCATCCTTTGACAACTATCAAATCCCTTCACAAACTTCTTGGAATCCTGAAATCTTGTCAGCCAATAGTACCTTGTTGAAATGAGTTTGTATCCTATCCATTTGTCTTTGAAGTGTCCTTCACAAGGTTCCTCATGGTAGGCTTTGAGCATATCAAAGACCTCGTCCTCTCTAACATAGCACCTGATCTGGAAATCATGTCCAGTGTGATATAGGTTCCCATCTATCCAAGTATATGTAGCACTTTGTTGTATGATTTTCGTTTTCTCCTTGGAGGACAAATACTGGGGAAACTTCCCTACAACAAGATAATTTGCTATATTTGCATACCAAAGTGAGTAAGTAGAAATAATAAAAAGATATGCATCAGGGAAAAAATATTTAGTAGTTGTGAAACTGTCATCAATAGTTAGCCTAGAAAGAAAATCAACTACTACATTGTCTTTTCCAGGGTTATCTACAATAGTGATATCAAATTCTTGTAACAACAATAACCAACGTGTAATCCTACCATTTGTAATTGGCATATTCATTAAAAAATGAATGGAAAAATGGTCATTGTCTACAAATACATGACATCTGGTGATGTAATGCTGGAATTTATTGATGGCAGGCATGACTACTAAGAACTCCTTCTCGGTCACTATGTAGGTCAGCTGAGCTGGAGCTAGACTTTTACATATGTAGTAAATAGCGTAAGGTTTCTTAACCTCTAGTTGGCCCAAAACAAAATCTACAAAAATATCTAATGCATCCATAGCTATGTGAAATGGAAGTTACCAATTAGGTCCTCGCAACACCAGAGATGTTGATACACAACATTTCAACTTTAAGAAGGCCTAGTCACACTTCCATGTCCACAAGAAATCAACATCCTTCATGGGTAAGGAAAATAATGGCGATGCAATTCTTGAAATATTTTCTATAAATCTTTTGTAATACCCTACATCCCCCATGAAGCTAATACCTCTTTTTGCGTTTTGGGGGTTGGAATTCTTAGAATTACCTCTATTTTTTCAAGGTCTACATTGATTCCGTCATCAAAAATGTAAGTTCCAAGCACGATCCCTTCATTCATCATCATGTGACATTTCTCAGTGCTCAAGGAAACATTAGTCTGTACACATCACTCTAGCACTTTTTCCAGATTGACTAGTGTTGTTTCAAAAGCATCTCCATAAGATGTGAAATCATCCATGAAGATTTCCATATAGTCATTCAATAAGTTAGAAACAAATTTCTAGTATTTCCCTTTGAAAGGTTGCTAGCGCATTACAGAGCCCAAAAGGTAGCACTCTGTATTCGTATGTTCCCCAAGGACAAGTAATGGTCATTTTATCCTGGTCTTTTGGGGCAATCTGTATCTGATTGTAGCCACTAAATCCATCCAAAAATGAAAAATATTTCTTTCAGGAGAGAGTATCAAGGACCTGGTCTATAAATGGTAATGGAAAATGGTCCTTCTGAGTGTCCTTATTGAGTTCTCTATAATCAACGTAGACTCTCCACTTGGAATTATTTTTAGGAATGATGACACCCACTAACTGTCAGATATTGGATAAATAAAATTAGCACTCAAGAGTTTTTGTAGTTCTTCTTTCACCACTTCCTTTAGTGCAGGCTTCATGCGGCGTTGTGGCTATCTAACTCATTTGCATCCATCCTTCAAATAAATACGGTGAGTGCATAGGTTAGGGTGGATCCCTTTCATATCTGTATAATCCCATGCAAAATTCCTTTTTATACTTATGTAACAACTGTAATAGTTGTTGATTCTGTTAACCAGTCAAATTGGGATTAACATTCAAAAATTTTCCAGATTCAAGACTTTATATCCCAACCAACCTGTTAGAGGATGAAGATGAAGTACATGCAAGACCTATCATGAAGATATAAAGATAAAAACAAGGAGAAACCTTGGCATCAAGACACTACAATGAAGTTCCATGTCGTCGTCACCAAGTCACAACTTCTCAAAGTATCACCATAAGAGTCATATGTGTCATTGTATTTTTCCATAAATTTGTGGAAATACAATATTGTATTTTTGAAAAATGAGAAAATTTAAAATGCGTGGAAGCCCAAGGGACACACATAGAATGTGAAAAGTCATGTAGAAGCTCAAATATTGCATAAGAATTCAAAAATTAATATGGAATCTCAAGAGTCATGAGGTAAGCTCAAGAGTCACAATGGAGTTGGAAAGTCACCTAATTTTTTATATATAAACCGTTATAGATCAAGCAAACAGACTTTTCACCTTGGCTTATCAAGCTAGGCATAGGAGAGAATATTAGTCTTTTGAGAAGAAAGTAGTTCCTTAATGTTCCACTATTGGAACTAGTGTTGTATCAATGTAATGGTGTAGCTTGGGACTTTCAATTTATAGTTTGAAGTTCCTGGACCTAACCAAATTTCATGCGTATGTCATGAATTGTTGTAAGACTATTCTTTAATATATTGTAGTGTATGTTTATGTTTCTACATACTAATGAAAATTAATTATCTCATTGGATTTAGTATGCTCTATGAACTATGTGTCCTTCTTTTCATGATAGTTATTTATTTGTGAACTATTTCACACGATAATTAATGATTATTTCATATATATGTGTGTGGATTTATTAGGATATTAATATTACAATTATCTTAAATACTCACTTTATCTTCCCTTCCATGAAAGAACCATTAAAATCCTTGCAATTGAATAAATCACAAGGATAAGTTATTTGTTTATCTCAAAATTACATGTATTTCTCTTGTTTCATTTATTGCAGCCAAGAAAAATCATAAATATTATGGAAGCTAGGCCTATTTCCTGGATGGGGCTTCTACTCCAAATGGTGTGAGGTCTAATTGGGACTTCATATCAGGGAGACCCCCTAAGTATTGGTGAAAATTAAACCATCAACAATTATGGCGCTAGAAGGAGGGAACCCCATTTATGGCTAATAATTCACCACATTCACATGACGAACCTAATGTGAAAGGAGTAATTGTATCATTCCAAATCCAACTCATATATCTGACAAAGAAGAGTCCCCTCACCAAGGTGTGGGGCATGCATACGAATTTACTTATGCCCAACTTAGGACACTTTAGCCTATCACTTGTCAATTTGCTAGAGCTCTTGGTTTACTTCTTTTCACATATATTCTTCCTTATAAGCAATCAAATAAATAAAGCACCCACCATGGTGTTTTATTCTCTTTAGTGGAGGAATTGGTCACTACTACTCTTGAGGATTTGGAAATTTCACTTGAATATTCTCTTCATCAAGGAGACCTCCTACAACATATTGGGGAAGATATGGAAGGAGACAAGGAGGATTTTCATTTTTTTGAAAAAGAATAAGTGAGGGATTATGAACATGTAGATAACAACAAGAATTGGAATAGTGAAGGAGGAGAGCCTTGATAATCAAAGAGTGAGGAGGATGAGGAGATTGACTACATATTATGTTATTATGATCTAGTGCCCCTTTATCTCTTTGCTTGATGATATATCTATGTTTTCAACTTCACAAGTGTCTTCTTGCCTCATCTCCTTAGTATCCTCCTTTACCATCATTCTATTATGTCAAGATAGTAATACCTGTAAATAGAATTCACTCATGACAAGATACCCTATTTCTCATACAACATTCTAACTGAACTAAGATAATGTGGATGATTGACGAGGAGGCCAAAGGATTATGCAGTGAGTAAGAGTAGGAGGTCGGGATGAAGGTCTAGGCTATATGACCGTGTAGTGCACAGTGGTTGAGGGATAGGTAGGCATGACCGAACAATTGAGGGAGTTAGGGAGGCATAGAAGGTAGGCTTGCCCACTGTGATCTTGTAGTGCAAAGTTATGGAAGGATAGGATCCATGGATTTTGTAATTTAGAAACTTAGGGTATGATAAAGGACCCAATTGCTGACTAAAATGGCACAATGCATAGTGAAGGCAAGGCTAGGAAAATATTGCATAATGGACAAGCGTAATCAAGAGTGACGAGGCACTAAGATTATGCAATGTACAATTATGGGAGGTAGATATATGTGATTTCATAGTGCATAGATCTAGGAGGAAAAGGATGGTTGAATAGGGCTTGTTACTATTCAGTGCTTAGTTCTAGGAGGTAGAAACATGTTTGGCTGGTCGAGCAAGTTACGACGACAAGAAAAATAAAAAATTGACTAAGTGTGGGATCATTAAGGAAGAAATATGGGACCAAAGCATGTAACGATACTTGAAAATGATCACATACTCAAAAATGACCAACCACATGACATTCAAACATTCAACACCAAAAATCAAGATGCATCAATTGAAACAACAAGAAAATGACGCTTACCTCCAAGACACTTAAGATGTACACATTTCAACACAAGTTTCAATTGCAACAAGAAGGTGAATAATACCTTGAAAATGAGTGCAATGGAGGTCCCTATGATAGATAAAATCCATTAATACAAGAGGAATCACTAGAGTTTCCTCTTAAAAGTGTACCATGACTCCCTTTCACAAAGTGAAACTCTTCCCTTAACAAAATATGGCGCTTGAAATTCCTTCAAAAAGGGACTTAGAAACTTAGGAAGAAAACATGGGATGACTCTAATAAATAGAAACAATAGTTTCAATGATCAAAAGGAGGCTCCCAAATTTGAATATCGGAAAAAAAATTAGAGGGTGTTGTTGTAGTTACAATAAGCACTTTATGGATATCATCCAGCATCCATCTCATCATCTCTATGAGAAACAACTAAGGTTCAAGTAGTAGAATATCACATTGAGAATCAACTACAAGTTCTCTAACTCTTAAAAGGTAACTTGAATTTGGTGCAAATTTGAATGAAACAACATGCATATTAGCAAAAGGAAACATACATAAGAGGGTCCCAAATGTAAACTATCATAGTCATCCACTCACTACTTGGCTTAACTAGGACAAAAGGCTCCCATCTATAAAGTGGACGTAATCACAAAAGCTTTTTCTACACACCCAATCCAATAGTCCTAACTAACATCATGTAATCTTATTTAATTTCATGCCACAAAAAATCTACACTACAATGGGAGTCATGTCTCAAATTCAAACATCTTACAAGTTTTGACGTAGGCTATTAGGTATATTTACATCGATAGTCATACATACAAATTTCCCTCAAGAAAGCTGATAAGAATACTAAATTATCACCCAAGTACTATGGTGCTTACAAGGTGTTGCAAAATATTGTTACTATGGCATACAATTTGGAGTTTCCTACATCTTCTTGAGTACATCAAATTTTCCATGTCTCATGCTTCAAAAAGGTTATAGATGACAAGCTTCCAATTCAAACAATATTGCCATAACTTGATAAGGAAGTAAAAATCATATTGGACCCTAAATCAGTCATGGAAACAAGAACCAAATAGATATGAATTGATCAATTTTAGAGTATCTCATTACATGGAAGAACTTACCTTCTGAAGATTCAACATAGGAGGTTGATTATTTTATGCAAGAGTATCCATAACTACTCAAGCATTAAGGAAAACACTATTTTGAAGGAGAGGGCCATGTTAAGTCCCTATAATATTAGTATAACCCCCATATTGTTATTTTTGTGCCCAATGTAGCCCCCATATTGTTATTGATGTGCCCCATAGAAGCCCACTATTTTTATTTTTGTGCCCTTAAATTATTATTATTATGCAAGCATTTATTATATTGTGACCCTTTAGACTCTTATATATACCAAAGAGGTCTTTTCATTTGTATCATCCAAGAATTTTTCATTTATGTGATGTAAAATAAGGTTTCCCAAGAGGCTTAATTTCAATTCATTTATCTATATTTTCTTTTGTTTTGTGATTTGGTTACTGTTGATAGTGATCGAACCACCAACAAAGGGGATCTCCCCGGTATGAAGTCCCAACTAGACCTCACACCATTTGGTGTAGGAGTCCCATCCGGTACGATGGCCTAGTTTCCATCATCTTAGAAATTTCCCTTAACTGTTATTGTTCAGTAGATGAGAGTGTTATGCTTGTAACTTCAAGAATGAAAGGTGAGTATGCCTGGTAAGTGATTAATGTAACTATGTTTCTGAGTTCTCTTATTGTCAAAGGGGGGAGGTAAAGTGAGCCTCTTGAAGAGAGGGAATAATCCCAACCCAGGAAGAAACACATGTGGAAAACCAAAAGGGTTTGTCCAGCATCCAGCAAAATAGTCCACAATGGATACGGCAGTCATGAAAACCAAATTTCAAGGGAGAACACATACACCATCCAGCAGAGTCGTCCACACGTGGGTGACGGTCATTAAAAACGAGAAAACATAAATATAGTATGTGTAATGTCCGATGGAGTAGTCCACATGAACGAGACAATAGTGATAAACAATACAACACATATTCAACAATATGAGTACTAAAATAACCGAAGTAGTTCAACTATCTTAGTACAGCTTAAGAAAACATGCATTAGAAACACTTAAATAATAGTCTTATAAATAGATACAAAACATGCGTGAAAACATGCGTGAAATTAAGAAAAATATCCAAGACACATTTATACACCATACATCACTAGTCCCGGTAGTGGGACATTGGAGCCACTCCTCACTCCTCAAACAACAGATTACAGACTGTCAAGACTATGTGGGAGAAGCCAAGGTGAAAATTCCTCTTCTCATACAATGAGAGGGTATATATATCCAAGGGGAATAACTGACCCTTGTGATTCTTTGACTTCCCTCATGATTGTTTGAATTCCTATGAGCTTTTAACTAATGTGACTCTTTGACTTCATATGTGTGTCTATGGGACTTTCTCTTTACATTACATTGGTTACAACAACTATGGCCTATAGTAGTGATGTGGCCAAGACAACTCATGACACAACTCGGCAAGACACTACTGACATGTACTGGCTGACTGTGGTGTTTGTGTCGACCTATTATGTTGTTGAGTGATGATATGCTCTTGGTGTAACATTTCTTCACCTCTGCATGACAAAGTGTGTGGGGTGTTCGATGATCTTGGTATTTGCTTGACGGTGCATCTAAATGTGTCCCTTTCTCTCACTTTCTCATTGTGCTTCATGTGTTCATTCAACTACGAGCAAGTCTTTTAGCATGCACTGCTTTCCCATCCCACTTGTCATAGTGCCATGTTTCATCGATGTACATGTTCTTGCAATCACTAATGACAAGATGACATCAAATCCAAAACTCTCCTAGTCTAACATGATGCAATGTTTTCCATTTCAGTGTAGGTGATTGGGAGAGGGACAAGGTACTGAGACTATGGGAGTACACCATAGGCATGGATGCGAGGCTCTGGAGAACTGTCAGGGAAAACTATGCATATGTCAGTGGGAGATATATTTTCATGATCCGAGATAGTAGTGACAGCTATGGGGCAAAACCCAGCTGGGAGGGAGAACTCCACAGTTTTCTGAAGGAAGGCTAGGCGAGGTGTCAAGGAGCTACTAGGCCAATCTGTGCAATTTTTCAAGGGAGAAATCCACAAGTCATCCAGCTGGAATTTTCATGATTTCTCCATGGAGGACAATGTGGGTAGCAAGAGGCACTGGCAAAAAAAATTGTGCAGTTTTCCAGAGGAGCACAAATTCTGGCTCCAGGAGCTACTGGTGAAAATTATGCAATCATGGAAGACAATCCGGGCCCAAACAGTTCTACGTAGTTTCTGAGCTGGTTGCATAGTGGGGAAGAAGAGCTAGACAGGACAACTCTATGCAATTCATGACCTAGTTGCAGAGTGGGAAGGAAGGGTAGGATAGGAAAACTATGTGCAATTCCTAAGCTAGTTGCAGAGCAGGTAAGAAAGGATGGCAGGGCAGGATAACTCTTCATAATTCTTGGGTTGTTTGCAGATCGAGAAGGAAGGGAAAGACAAGACAGCTCTGCACAATTCCTGAGTTGGTTACAAAGTGGAGAAGAAGGGTTGGATGGGAAGGGCAACTCTGCACAATTCTAAAGAAGGGTTGGATGGGAACGGCAACTCTGCACAATTCTAGATCTCAGTATAGCCCAAGCTTACAGCTCAATTTCTTTCTTTGGTTTTCTAGTGGGAAGCTCGATGGGAGGTCTTGTGGGAAGTGCAAAGTGGATCAGATTCTAGGACAGTTTCTTTGTAGTTCTAGGAGTAATTTATATGGCTCATTTTCAGAAGTGGGTAGAGTAGGCTTCCCGGAGGACATCCTCCAGCTCTACACATTTATGGGAAGTAATGCAAGGTCACTAACATTGGGTCTGGTTGATGGTGGGTTGTCCACTCGAACGATTTTCAGGAAAATTGGCTATGTGTGAAAGCAAGTGTACTTGTGCGTACATGATAATGTGATCACACACTTATCACGAGTCGACGACAAGAAACCTGAAATCAACAAGACAACATGTGAAAAGTGAGAGTGACTCAACAGTTGAGAGTGACAAGTGCGACATTTGAAATATGTATTTAAATGACCATGATGACACTTGTACGACAATGTGTACAACTTTTTGTGTGACTGAGATGGATGTTGAAAAAGTGAAAACAACTTGTGCACACAAAGACAAACCTTCAAAAATGTCAGAGAAAACTCACAAGAATGACATAACAATTAACATGCCAAAGACTACCACTAGTCAAACAAGCTAAAAGGAAGCAAGACATGTAGAGGAAACACATGAAATGATTTTTTGTTTTCAAACATGCATGCTATCGAAGATAGAATGATATGACAATGAAAAGCACTCCTTCAAGATTCACTAAGAGATGTACTTTAAAAGATATTCTTTACTTACCATACTTACCCTCAAGATGATCATGCATCCGACGAAGTTTACATAAGGTCTCGGTCATAACCTAGTTTCTTGTTCCTTATCCTCAAATCCTTGAGAGAGATCTAGCATGTAATATTTTCTTGTAATCACTGAGATATGTATCTGCGCAATTTCAGCAGACAGTGAATACTGGTGAGATGATTTGCGCAGTTTTCCATAGCAAGGTTCGGTTGCCTGCTCTGTGCAATTTCTAAGAGAAAGGTTGATGGGCAGTTAGGAGAACACTATGAAATTTTGAGATGCAATACACTGCTACGAGATGGGGTCCTAGAAGGATACCTCTATACAATTTTGTGAGTGCAATGCAACTTGAGAAGCTAAGGGACAATACTATGCATTTTCTGATGACATGACACTGCTGCAGGATGGGGTCCTGGGAGGACGCCTTTGTGCAGTTTCTTACTACAGGGCATCACGACTGCTCTACGCATTTTTGGAGAGCACTACGCACTGTCTGACTACTTTGTGCATTTATGGAGAGCATTTTTGGATGGGCAGTTGAGGGACAACACTACGCAGTTTCTAATGGCGGTGTGTGTCGGCTAGGGGAAGGTCACTTGGAGGAAACCATTGTGTAGTTTTGGATGCCAAGGGAGGTTGGGGTCTTTGTGCACTACACAGTTCCAGTAGGAAAGGGAAAAATCTTGAGGGTTGCAGAAGTAAAGTGAATAGTTCTAGGAAGCTGGATGATGCTAGGTTGCTCAGGAAATTAGTTAAGTGTGAGATCACAGAACATATGTAAACAGTGATAGGACTCAACTATGATCACACACGAACACTTAGTGATGCAATGTAGACCATCCATAATTTATAAAACATACTCTACTTGAAGAAACAACGTTCACGAAAAGAGTGCATGAAGTGAGTGTGGAACATGTTTATGTAATGAAAACAATTCATACACGCAATATTTCCCTTGAAGCAAAACAATATTCCCTTTGCATGACAAACAACAATCCTTAGGCCCAAAGATGACACATACAACATAAAGATGAAAACATGAATGAATCTTAAGATCAAGGAGGGGAGCTTGAGATCATCAGCTTACCGACAAGTTACCAAGGAATGATTAATCGCAGGATCCAAGGTAGGATCTGAAATTTGCATGCAAGTCAAAATTTTGGACGGTGGTTGTAGTCACAACAACATTTGTGACACACTCGTAGAAATCCAGCTCTTTGTATGGACCTTGTTTCATGAAAAGCGAGTCTAACTTCTCTGGAAGTATTGTTCGATTCTTTGATCATGATGGTTTCCCTACCATTCTCTTCATCGATCAACACACATTCCAAGCCAAGTCAACTAAGTTGTTTCGATTAGGGAGGAGGAGTATAGGGTTGCACAAGTAATATAACTATCATAGTTTAAGTTTCATCTCTACTGTTGCTCTGGTGCCAATAGGCATGTTGGGACAGGGTCCCCTAGAGTCAATTTTGGGGCAAAAGCCCAAGTTTTGGGGCAGAAAGCCCAAGTTTTGTTGTGTAAAGTGTAAAGTCTCCCCAAATTGTGGTCGTGGAGCATGTAGATAGTAAAGTGTCAAAAGGGATTTACCCTTCTTTCATGTAAGTTGTGTCAGATTTTCTACATCCACCCATGGTTCACAGACCATGGGATTGTATAAAAAGGAGAGTCTTAGAGAGTCGAAGGCAAGTAGATATGCAAAGATTATGAATGTAATGGGTGAGTAGAAGGAAGAGAGAAGAAGTCTTAGATTACAAGAGAGGCTCTATATCTGTGTGCGTAGAGGCCTAGAATAGAGTCCACAGCTAAGTACGTAGACCCCTGTAACTCAATGCGCAGGGAAGTCTTGAGTCTGTACGCATAACTGAAGCATTAATGAGGAAATTATTCCAGAAATTCTTGTGTTTTGTCTATTTACTTTTGTTATGAATGAATGAGATTTATGATGTGCTAAATGATGGGTTGATAAATTAATATTGTATTGATGCACGATTTTACATGATTTATATTGTTATACAAATGCAGCTAATAGTAACTGTTTATGTGAATAATAGTTTGTTGCATGTTAAAGTTATCAAACACTTAAGCCAATTTGGGTAAATACAGAATTAGGAGTAATCACAGAGGTGCGTAAGTGGTTAATTCACATGTTTAGGGTCGACAAAAGTTATTCATAGACCTTCGCGAAGTTCTAGAGGTTTGTTATAGGAAGTTATATCGATAAGCCTTAAAGGCTTATTGATCTGCGCGAAGGTAGGTTTAGGGCATAAAACAAAACTACATTAATATATGGGTGCAGAAACATGGTTTCAGCATCCCCGCATACTACTTCGAGTGAGATTTCAGTCCGCGCTCCACGGATTTATGCCGAAAGGGCCAATAGTGTAGGGATTTGTTTGGAAAAACTAACTCTGAACCTGGGTCAGGACCCACTAAGCCAACAAATGGTGTCGTTCTCGGGACTAGGTTCTGCATAAAGAGAGGTGTGATGTCACATCACTGGAATCCAACATAGAAGGAAATTCAAGAGTGGTTGGATAGAAAGATCCATGAATTCGCGGCGTAAGAAAACAAAAATCCGTGGTTGACGAAAGAACAATAGTTAGATATCTATACACAAATATACACACAATTTTCTTATGTTCCTTCCCAATCAAATTATACGAGTGGATCACTAAATTGGCAGTTGGACAAGGAAGGTGGAGGCTTCATGGTCCAATAGTATGGACCCCGGAGTTAGTGTGGAGATTGGAAGCCTTTGAAGATAAGATTGTGCGCACTGTCGATCACTAGCTTGATCATGTCATAGGAGGATTTTTGACTGAATTCACAGTCGATACCTCAGTTTGCTACAGTGAATAAGAGTGACACTTCTTGAAAGGACCACGAGGTAAGTATTTAAGATCTTTAAATACTTGGATTAAGATAGTCTTGTGTGAAATGTGAGTTATGCCACTACCTTGATCTTGGGAGCTACGCAAAGTGGAAAGTTCTTCAGGGATAGAGGGAGAACAGGCCCTGAATATAGCGTGTTGATTGAGCCACCTCTGAGTGATGACAAGGGTGCAGCATAGGCTTTAGTGAAAAGTTTTTTCTAGTTAATATGATAAGGGTTCCCGTTAGTACCTCATCCATCCACACCATCTTCGCCTCACCTCCACATCATACACCTTCGCCCACACCACCACCACCTCCGCCACCATTCAATATGTTGAATATGATGAAATTGCTCGTTTTCAGGGGCTTGGGAAATGAGGACCCAGACTAGTTTTGTTTTGTTGCAAAGGCCATGTGGATAGCCTAGAATATTACAGATGATCAGATGAAGAAAGTAACGTTGGTTACTACTCCACAGGATCATATGCTAATGTGGTACGTTAAGTACTGTATCGATAACTTGATAGCTTTGTTAGCAGACATTCAGACTATGCTGAATAAGGAATTTAGTGGGACCAATTCTGAATCATAATCAATCATTGGATTCAAGGAAATCATGATGAGGCTAGGCAAAACACCCTGGGAGCTGGTTCAGAGATTGAAATGCAAGATCGACAAAGCTAATATGAATCGTATGGATGGTCGGCACCACGAATGGTTTGTAGCTTCGCTCTTACCTCACTTAAGGGTCGCCTTATCACAACAAAATATTGGGACCTAGGAGGAAGCCCTGGAAATTGCCATGATATTAAATGAGACGCCAATTCAAGATGTTGCTTTGGGAGTTCAGCGGATTCACGTGGAGTTGCAAAATCTTTCCCTAGAGTTTCAAAGTCTGAAGAAGGTTAGAGTAGCTCGGCTAGAGGTGTGCGAAGAAGTTTGGTTCCTGAAATGTAAGATCCAGGGGCATGATAAAGATCATTGCCCTGTCTTCGCGAATTATGTTGCAGGAGGAGGGCTGATGCCTATGAGGCCTAAATCTCAAGAAGGGCCAAGTGCAGGGCCCGCGCTGTGGTGCGCTATCTATCAGGTAGCTCGAAAACATGTAACAAACAATTGTCACTTGCTGCAGAAATTTGTGCAGACATCGCAACATATCTTCTATAACTTCTATAAATCAGTGGGCCATGATGAGCGTAACTACCATAGCTATAAGATAATGATGGAAAGAACATCTGCGTATCAAATGCAGATGGAAACTCAGCCTCTGGATCAAGGTGTTGGGGGAGCGTGCAGAGGATATCAAGTGCATAGATGAGGATGAGGAGGAGTAGGAGGACCTAGTAGAGGTCAGGGGTAGGTTATTTGCTACAATTGCAGAGTTCTAGGACACTACGTGCAAGAGTGTATGAGCCTGACGTGCCTGTTGTGCCGATATTGTACTTAGTTTAATGACGTGATAGAATACTACCCTTTATTGATAGCTAAGATGCAGGAGAAGAGGACGTAGCCTTAGAAGCCTTCCCAAAACCTACAGATGATGAGGGTTGAACCCCACAAAGAGGATCCTAATGTGAATATCGTGATGTGAAGTGGAATGATGATTTGCGAAGATATTGGAAAGCAGCCTGAAGAAAGTGAGTGGGTCCGCAAATCTCCAAAAAAGGATGTTGTGTTTGATCTGCAGCGTGTGAAAGAAACATTAATGGAAACTAAGAAAAGCTTCATTGAGGCCTTTACCTCAGGAATTTAGGATAGGTTGTCTGGAGAAATGGAACCCCCCATGCTTACTACCTTTTTGGAAACTTGCATGAAGTTATTGCGCGATAGAAACGTTTCGAAAGGATTACAAGAGTTGATAAATAAGTGTGCCAAAAACGAAAATGCTCCTGAAGGACCTTGCGTAGTCAGAAAAATTGTTAAGCATAAGGCAATAATAGGGCGTGAGATGAGGCTCACTACACAAATTGGAGAATATGAAATGGATCAAGTTATTCTGGACTTGGGTTCGGATGCGAACGTATTTCCTAAATAGACATTGCAAAGGATGGGGAGACCTGCGCTGCAGTGGTCTCCGATTCAATTAAGGATGGAAACTCAATAGAAGTTTATCCCCATGGGAAGATTGTAAGGAGTAACAATAGATATTAAAGGCGTGAGAGTGTTGGCCAATTTTGAAGCGATAGAGATTGTTGATGACAGCAATCCCTACCCCGCACTTCTAGGGATTGATTGGGCTACTGACATGAATGGGGTGATCAATTTGAAGAATCAGACGTGTCATTTGACAGGAAATCACTCCATGTAGAAGTACCTTTGGACATTCCAGAAGGACCGCGCTATACTAAACTGGTCCACGATTATGAAAACGACAATGATTTAGACCAGATCTACGAAATAATGGCGCAAGACCAAGATTGGATTAATCCAACAGTGGATGGACGCATTGCATGGGACTGTGAATGTTCCCACACATCAGATTCAGATGAGGAATTAAAACATTGGTAGAATAGGTTGCACAAAGTATCTAAGTTGCATTGTAACATGATGACCAAATCGTGGCATTGTGTATCATCAAAGGTAAGAAGTTTGCCTTATTATGATTTTTTAACTAACATAGATAAAGTTTTCGATGCATTTGAAAGGGAAGTGCCTGAGAAGCATTGCTTCCAAGCACTAGGTTTGGTGTTGTGCACTACGTCCGCAAGATGGTGGTGTATGCATAAAGACAGTTTTGATGGATGGCGCGAGTACAGAAAAATGATGAGATTATGGTTTGGTTGCCCAAAAGTTTCGCTAATAGAGAAATATGATGGAAGGGATGATCTGCGTGATCATTTAGCAAAGTGGACTGAGGTATATGGAGTGGAGCTACAACCTAAGTGGGTACATTTATTTTGTCATACGTTAGATGTAATACCAATGAATTGGTACCTGGAAACAGGGCTCTGCCATGACACTAAAGAGTGGGACATTTTGATACAGGGATTCTTGATGACATTTAGATTTGAGGATGAATTCGAATGTATTGATGAGGCATTGTAGGAGGTCAAGGCAATGATCTTTAGAATACCGCAAGATCCTTTGGATTTGATTCAACCAGATTGGACCACCGAGCTGCGCCATGCACTGGAGTGCTATGACATCATTGCTGAAGAAGAAGAAGAAGAAGAAGGCCACCGTGAAGTGGAGGGACCACAAATAGAGAATCTAGATATCAGTGTGCAAATGGAGACTAGACAAGTGAACATTGGCATAGAAGCGGACCCAAATTTTGTGAAGATTTGGGACTACTGGGATGATGCCACAGTCGATAAGGTTGTTGAGTTGCTATGCGATTATCGAGACTTGTTTCCTAAAACAATTTTGAACTTGGAGGGCATAATAGGGGACTTGGGTGTAATGAAGATTACCTTGAAGCTAAACTCAAAGCTGATTGAGCAAAGGCCTTATCTTCTTAATCCAAAGTATAAAGAAAAGGAATGCTTAGAGCTGGAAAAGATGCTTGCAGTAGGTATTATTGAACCAGTAGAGGAATCTGATTGGGTGAGCCCAATGGTAGTTCAAGAAAAGAGGAAAAAGGATGAAGTAAGGATATGCGTCGACTTCTGGAAGCTCAACGATGCTTGCATTCATGATCCTTTTCCAAACCATTCACGAATGAAGTAATGGACAATGTTGGAGGATAGGAAGAATATTCATTCACTGATGGGTTCTATGGATACCATCAGATTAAGATCGTGCTGAAAGACAAGAGTAAGATGACCTTCATGACTGAGTGGGGATGTTTTTAGTATATTGTAGTGCCTTTTGGACTTAAGAATGCACCAGCGATCTCCTGATGCGTAGTCATCATGGCGTTCAAAGAGTTCATTCAAAAGTTTTTGGAGGTGTACTTTGATGATTGGATGGTGTTTGGACTGGTAAAGCACCATGTAGCTAGTTTGCACTTGATGTTCGATACATGCCGAAGATATCAAATCGCGCTAAACTTGAAGAAGTGATTATTTTTCTTCCCTTTCAGAATATTCCTGGGTCATGTGGTATGAAGACAAGGCCTAATGGTGGACCCTGCTAATATCATTATTATAATTAATTTGGAAGCGCAAAGGAGTGTTAAGCAGTTGTGCGCAATGCTAGGTCATACTGGATACTATCAAAAGTTCATCAAAATTTATGCTCAGGTTACTACGCCAATGGAAAAGATACTAAAGAAGGATGCTACATTCTATTGGGATGAAGAATGTCAGTGGAGTCATGATATATTAAAGGAGAAAATGGTCACTGTACCGATCCTATTCTTCCCGGATTAGAAGAAGGAATTTCATGTGCAGGTGGATGCATCTTACATTCTGCTGGGAGTAGTACTGACAAAGGCCCGTGAAGGAGAGTTGGATGATCCTATAGAATTTGCAAGTAGGATGTTGTCTAAGGCTAAAAGGAATTATTCAACGACAGAGCACCAAGGTTTGGCTATGGTGTACACGCTCCAAAAGTTTAGACACTACATGCCATGCAAACACTTTAAGATGTATACAGACCATTCTGTATTAAAGTACCTAGTCAACAAGCCTATGTTGGGGGGAGGGAATATGTAGATGGATGTTGTTGTTTCAGGAGTATGATTTCAAGGTAATTGTTTAGCCAAGATGATTAAATGTAAGACCAGATCATCTCTGATGCATTGAAACAAGAGAGAAGCCTACTAATTTGAGGAGGGGCTACCTGACGCACATATCTTTGTAGTGCGCGTAGTAGATAATCACTTTATAGACATTATCCACTTCCTAACCACAAGAATGGCCCCAAAGGGATACACTAGTCAACATAAGAAGGAATTAGTGGTGTGCACGGAAAAAGTTTCTATTATTTCAGGCCATTTTTATAAGATGGCATCGGATGAGATACTGTGACACTACGTGCCTAATTTCAAATGAAACAGTGTCATCGTTGAAGCTCATGGAGGAGTTGTGGGAGGCCATTATGTACGAAAAGCAACCTCGCTGAAGATTGTACGCGCTGGGTTGTGGTTACCAACACTACATAAGGATTACAAAGCATATTGTAGAGCATGTGATGCATGTCAGAGAACTGGCGGGCCGTTGTGGAGGGATGAGCTTCCTTTGAATCCGTAGATGTCATTGCAGCCATTTCATAAATGGGAAATTGTTTTCATAGGACCGATTCAGCCTCTAAGAAAGAAGATGGGTGTGCGGTATATGATCACTACGACTGAGTATTTGAATAGATGGGCAGAGGCACAACCCATAAAGGACTATATAAGGGAAACAACAATGAAATTCCTACTCGACTATGTGTTGACCAGGTTCGGTTTCCAAAAGATTTTGTTGAGTGATCGCAGTATGCATTTCCTCAAAGAAACGATCAGCGCACTAACAGAAGAATTCCAAGTGTATCATCAAAAGAGTATGTCATATCATCATCAGGTGAATGGGACAGTTGAAGTGCTTAATAAGATATTGGAGAATGCATTAACAAAGATTTGCAATGTGCAGAAGAATGATTGGGACATGTGCGTACCAGCAGTATTATGGGCTTACAAAACTACTTGTAAGAAGCTGACTTGTCGGACACCTTTTAAGCTGGTCTATGGTGTAGAAGTTGTGATGATTATGGAGTACATTTTGCATATTATACACATAATGGTGTTCACTGGGATGGGAGACCACAGAGCCTTGGATGAGTGGCTCGCGCAGCTAACATAGCTCGAGGAAGATAGATTTTTGGCTGGATTCCATCATCAGGTTTAGAAGGAACGCGAAAAGTCATGGCATCATTGGCACATCAAACTGCGCACCTTCAAGGTAGATGATTTAGTTTTATTATATGAAAACAAGTTTGATAAGTTTCTAGGAAAATTTCAGATGCATTGGATGGGGCTTTATGTTATCAAAGAGATTATCGATGGTGGAGTACTTCAATTTGTGAAATTGAATGGAGATCCATTTCCAGGAAAGGTAAATGGAAGCCAATTGAAGCCATACACTGAGGATTCAGCCCAATCACTACAAGACAGTAGCACAGTGTTGCGCTCCAGGTAGCTGCAAGGAGGCATGGGACTATAAACTACACTACCTCGGTTATAGAGCTACACAACAGGGGGTCTGCGCGAAACAGGAGGTTATCACAACATTAATTGAAGCGTAAAGAGAGCTGCTCTATAGGTGGAGAGATCATGCAACACAGCCAGAAAGTGACCGTCACAATCATTGTTCATGATTTGACAGTGAGAAAATGGTTAAGAGGAGTGGGGGGGTAGCATTTAAGGCTGAATTGAAGAGTGAAAGCTTTGGAAATCTATCACTAATCTAGCATTTATGGATGGATTTTGGGGGGAATGATAAAATTTGCATTTGGATTCACCTATAAATTACATGTTTCCATCCAACGAGAAACACTTTTCATTCTGAGAATTTTTGTGTTGTGTTGTTTGTTGCGCATGAATCGTGACTACTTAGAAGCCTTGATCGCAGGCCTCGTGTTCGAAAAATTTCCTGAGTCACATCGAGAATTCATTAACAACTTCATTTTGGCACCATCAAAAACACCTAGAACTAGGGGAGCTATTGCCTCTAAGGGAGATGCTCCAGAGGTGATGAGTACGGAAGTTCTAGTTGTAGTGCCTATGGTGCCGACATCACCTAGGCCGAAGCCTACACCGGTAAAGGAGGTTCCAAATCCTAAGAAGGATAAGCAAAAGATGTTGATGTAAGTTCGCGAGTCATTGAAGAAACATGTAGCTACACAAGCCCAAAAGAAAGAAAAATAGAGCGCCAAGGAGAAGGGGAAAGTGGTAGATCTAGAGGCTGAGGAGGGAACGAAAGACATTAATATTGAGGGGGAGGACCCTATCTCTAAGCCATCAGAGTATATCCCTCCACATAAGGACAAAGTGAAGGTCCTAAAGGACTGAGACGAGGGACTTTTTCTCCTCAACACACCCCTGTTACCAGAGAACCTGCCCTTTGAAGGTACGTTCTTGGTGTGGATCCCACACTTGAAACCGGAAGATTGGGATTGGGTGAATCATGAGCAGTTCCCCCATCTTGCTATAGACACCTTCATGAAGATGGTTTTATACAAGGAGTCTGGTGTTATTGCGTTGGAGCTGGTGGAATGGATTCGCGGAGTAAACAAGTTAGGTTTTTTGAACCTGCTATGGGTGCCTCACTACCATTGTGCTCCAATAAACTTGATTTTCATCAAGACGTTTTTGTCCTTGGTGCATGATAGGTGCTTGCGGATGAATGATTTGATCCCCATCATTGATATATTGATCCATCAGATCATGTTGTTGCCACATTCTAGACTAAAATTGACCAAGGCATTTGGCAGAAATACAAGCGAGCGTGACCTCACTGAGAAGATGAAGGACAATTTCAAACTTGTCAAAAATCCATGCGGTACTTGATTACTAGCATTTCTGACTCCGTGGTGAAGTTTTCCATGCAAATTTTGGTTGGCAAAGTCATGAGAAAGTGTCACACGAACGACATGCTGGTACCAATGATTTTGTTAGCAGCCCAGTGTGCAGATAACATACAGTTCAACTAGGCACGCTATCTGTGTAGCAAGTTCGTCACAAACTGTAAAGAGGCACAGGATGAAAGTAAGACCTTTCACTATTTGTGGTTGTTGCTCTCAAAGGCGCTTGTCGTGTGGGATTTGCTCGAGGACATCCAATTTCCTCCAATCGAGATGGATTTACTATAAGAAGCAAAGGTTGCATCTCTATGGGCCACAAAAGATGTTTCACAGGTCAGAGAAAGCAAATTCTTTTGGTTGCTAATGGAGGAGAGCATCCACATAGCCATCAACTGAAAGCCATGGTTGTCACCAACCATGTTTGATCAGCTTTCAGGGTACACGGAGTTCAAAGCGAACTTCCATCATGTTTGTATCTAGGTGCGGAAGGATTTGAATCAAAAGTGGTTTGACTTACCCTACTTGGCTATGGATGACGCTATTGTATAGGTCATTAAGCATTGGCCAACAGAGTGGCATTCAACATCCAATTTGGCCTCTAGGACTAGAAATCTGCGAAGAAAAATAAAAAGGAAGCATCTAGACATTAGGTTTAGCAGTTGGCTGAGAAGAGGAAGAAGGAGACCGAGGAGAAGGCCCAGGTAGAAGCGAGCACGTCATGAAGGAATAGGAAGAATAGGAAGAGTGCGACTACAAAAGAGGTCAGAAGTCTCCTTCACCCCAAATGGAGGAAGAAGAGTGGTCAGAACAGGGCGACAAAGATCAACATGATGGCACTCCCTTCTAAGTGAAGCAACACATGGAGCAGGAAAAGGAAGGGCCTCAGAAGAAGATGAAAGCCACTAAGTCGTCGCTAGATCCAATTACCTTAACAGAGGGCGACTTGGATGATATTGGAGATAAGGTGTGGATACAACAACAAAACTACTACATTAGTTAGAGCAGTAGCAAAAGCACACATTGATCGCCATACAGAAGGATGTGTGTGTGCTACAGATCCAAATGACGAGAATTTAGGTAGGTGCAGGAAAGAGTAGCGCCGCATCAACCAGCTTGGCGCTAGGGACCACTCAAGCAGTAGAGATGGTTCAGTCCTTGGATCTCCCGGTAGTCGCGCTACCTGATGGAGCCTTGAGCGTAGAGGCGGCCATTGACAAGGATATTTTCAGCTCTCTGAAGAATACCAGACTCAACTTGGTCACACTCCCTAGTGAGTTTCTTCACACACTACAAGCAAGTGTGATTTCAGAAGTTAAGGCCCGAGAGTAGCATGAAATAAGCTTGATTAGTGAGTACAAAGTCAACAATGATTAGGTGTTCATGGAGAAATCAGTAGTGATGGAGTTACAAAAGAAAGTTCAGGCTTAGAACAAACAAATCACATTCGTGGTGGCCAAGGCATGTAGAATAGTCCCTAAACTACATATCCTCAAAGTGTCGTTAGAGGTAAATGTCAGGGAATTGGCTGCAGGTGTGAGTGACGCCAAAACAGAAGTGGCCAAGGTTCTGTTTGAACTGAACCTGAAGATAACAGAGCTAGATTTGAAGTCACAGTGTTCAACTCCACCAGATGTCAGAGAACAACATGAAGCCACTATAAAGGATGGAGTCAGGTTTTCACCGCGCTACTCGAGAAATACATGGAGGTAGTCATAGCTCTATAGGAAGATCCTAACTTGCATAGGTTGAACAAAGAGGCCCATGAATTGCATCGATGGTCTTATGAAGCGAGAGCGACGGCACACACCGTCACTATAGCACAATGATTTGCTAAGCTACAAGAGGCAAAATAGTTTCTCGAACAGGTGGAAGCCACGCAGCGGAAAGAGGTGGTCCTCAAGGCTAGATTTGGACCTTGGCTAGATGAGGCCTATGTTATCTTTGCCACCATTGAGGAGAATTTGGTAAGCCTACAACGAATCCAACAAAAAATCAAGGAAGATAATGCAGGACCAACAACAGAGCAGTTGGTGGAGCAAATCAAACAGGCAGCCACACAAAGCGCGACTGAGGTAGCAGTAGCACAATTAGAGTTGGGATGTCTCCATAGTAAGATCTTCTCACTAGCAGAGTGACTCAAAGGTGAGTAACTATTTTTGTGACAGGGGCCTATTGGGACAAGATCCCCCAGGGTCAATTTTGGGGCAAAATCCCATGTTTTGGGGTAGAAAGCCCAATTTTTTGTTGTGTAAAGTCTAAAGTCTCCAAAAATTGTGGTCACGGAGCATGTAGATAGTAAAGTGTCATAAAGGGTTTTACCCTTCTTTTATGTAAGTTGTGTTGGATTTTGCAGATCCACCCAAGGTTCGGAGACCATCAGAGTGTATAAAGAGGAGAGTCTTAGAGAGTCTAAGGCAAGTAGATATGGAAGGATGATGAATATAATGGGTCAGTATAAGGAAGAGTGAAGAAGTCTTAGAGTAGAACGAAGGCTGTGTAGATGTGTGTGCAGAGGCCTAGAGTAGAGTCCACAATTGAGTGCGCAGACCCTTGCAGCTGAGTACGTAGGGAACTCTTGAGTGTGTAAGCAGAACTGAAGAATTAATAAAGAATTTATTCCTGAAATTCCTGTGTTTTGTTTATTTACTTCTGTTATGAATGAATGTTCTTTATGTTGTGCTAAATTATCATTGATAAATTAATATTGTATTGAGTCACGATTTTACATGATTTATATTGTTTTATGAATGCAAGTAATAGTAATTGTTTACGCGAAGAATATCTTGTTTCATGTTAAAGTTATCAAACACTTAAGTCGATATGGCTAAATACAAAATTAGGAGTAATCACAGAGGTGGGTAAGTGGTTGATTCACCTGTTTAGGGTACGAGAAAGGCAGTCGTAGGCCTCCCCAAAGGTCTAGAGGTTGGTTACAGGAAGTTATATCAATAAGACTAAAAGGCTTAATGATCTACGCAAAGGCAGGTTTAGGGCATAAAATGACATTACACTAATCTCTGGGTGTGGAAACTTGGTTCAAACATCCCCCCATACTGCTTTGGGTGAGACTTCAGTCTACGCTCCACGGATTGATGCCGAAACGGCCAGTAGTGTAGAGATTTGTTTGGCAAAACTAACTCTGAACCTGGGTTAGGACCCATTAAACCAACAAGACCTAGACAATAGCCCGGCAGAGTCATGCACGAACACAAGCATCGATCTACTTCTAGTGAGCCTAGTTAATACCTAGGTGGAGTTCCTTGCATCACCTCTCTGCGCAGGAAGCCTTTCTCTTCTTGCACCTCATTTTATTTTTCCATTTTTTCATTTTTCATTTTTTTATTTTCAAAGAACTGTTTATAGGAACTTATTTATTTTAGAGGTGAAAGAGGGATCCAAACTTATTGAGAGTAGAAGAGTTTGTTCCTTCAAAGAATTATGTTATATATACCTCTGACATACTTGTTAAGTTTTCCCCCTCACCTTACTCTACTTGATTGAGTTGACAAGGGTTGACCCAAAGGAACGAATAGAGTAGGAAGTACTAGTTAATAGTGCAAGCGTTGTGTTTTCACCAAGACTCACTATGAACAAAATGTATTTCCCTTCACGGTATCATCCTTGAGAACAACAAGCTTTTCATAAAGAGAGGGGACAATAGATAACTAGATGTTGATAGTTGTACAAGTCCTCTTAGATCTTCCCGACTTGTTTGGAGAGGAAAACACTATTTCATGTGAGGCTAGCCTATGGATACAAGCCAAAAAATAAAGAAAAAAGGAAAACCAGAAGTAAAGCGAAAGAAAAACAAGTAAGAAAAGAAAGCAAGAAAGCAAGAAAGCAAGCAAGAAAACCAAACCAAGTCATGAAAACCAAAAATCAAAGAAAAGTAAGAAAGAAAACACTACTCCTACTCCTATGCTAAACAATAGGGGTTACGTGAAATGAAATTTCTAGATAAGCCAGCATATGCGCACCCGACCTACAACCAAAAAGATACAAGCAATTAAAACAGATAAAAAATAGTGTGAAACAGAAAATGAAGGAAGTTGACAATGTTTTACACGAGAGAGAAGGTCTTGCTTATGGGTAGAAAGATGTGTCACAACCACCCAACACACATGCTTACCTCTTTGACGAATATCATTTTTCAACAAACCTCGGAAGCCCCTTTCCAGTGTGTGTTCATATGCATCAATTTTCTTAGCGAGTGCGAGGAAGGACTAAAGCTTGTTACCTGCAATACAACATTAAATTCATGACGGTTGTTTTGAAAGACACATGCCCTTTGAAAAGATTGATTTTTGATTTGAAAGAGCGGATCACGATTGGAATCTGGTATGGATATATAGATATGATCATTCTCATCGGTCATGTCAAGAAAGTGAGGACCCGCCATAGCCATCAGCACAGGCTGAAGTTCCTCACCTACTTGACAAAATTCCAAGGAGAAAGATGTTACACAGTGAAGATCATAGTGCACGAAGAAACAACCATTGGATGTGCTGTTGGGAAAATGATAAAATGCATGACAGTCACCCAAGATAGATGAAAGATCAAATGAGTTGGTCGAGATGCTAGATTCCAAAGTTGACATGAACAAAGAAAAATTTTGAACAATCTTGTGAACACTCTAAATGATGGAACTAAGTTCGTTGTGCCCTAGATATGTTAGAACACCCACCTACAGCTCGTGAAAAATTACATAGGCATCATGGTCATCAAAAGAATGTAGAAAGGATGCCAGCACCGTGAATGTGTGAAGCTAGTTGGGGTGTGGTGAAATGAGAGGAATTTGATTCGCGTGATAGCTTGTGCACTCAACATCACACAAGGAGATTGTTGGTGTGATGAGAAGGCAGATTTGAAGTGCGATATTCTCAAGAAGACCAAGGGAGATAATCAAAACAGAGAACATCTAATAAGTATGATTCTAGAAAGATATATTCTTTAACATAATCAACTTGAGAGTTCCATGATTGCATGAGAGATGGACACTCCCAACCTAAGTTGGATGTAAGAAATGTGCATGAAGATGGACACCCTATAACAAACTCGTGGATTCGGTCATGAGTGAAATTTTGAAATCTTGAAATATCACACTTGGAATAGTAAACATTTTATACACGAGGATGCACGTCGAGTCCAACCATGCATATAGACAGATTGTGCATAAACCAGATCGTGCATGCCTTGGTGATTGTTGTTGTTGTTGATTTCAGAATTTTTCTCAGGATGGCAGCCATCTCTATCATAAGTTGCACTAGATTTTTTAGCTTCAACAAGTTGAATTGATAATGCAAGAGAAGAGATGACGGGGAATGGGAAGTACGCTCTATGATGAAATTATTTTCAACTTTATCATGGACAACCTCGCTACCTTATTTCAATTGAGGAGATAACTCATCAGATGAAGAAGTGAGAGAACATGGATTATCTCCAACACATGTGGATGCATTGTGAATGGTAGGACACACGGAAATAAGGGGAAGAGGAAGTTTCGATATGAACGCCTTATTTGACCAGAGGAAATTCTAGATCTGAATTAGAGTATTCATGAAAGAAGGAATATCACATGACGTGCTTGGGCATTCATCACAACATATGGAAGCATGGGAGTGATGACTGCCCAAGACTGGTGGTTGATAAAAAGAATTAATTATACAAGATGTTTCACCGAGATTTGGATATTGAGAATTGTTAGAGAATGGAAGCCCATAATTTTGATGTAGATAATTTTGAATTATAGGGGGGGAATTGATAGTGCCTTCACCTTTCTGCTTCTCTCTGGGTGTAATGTGACTGCCTTGTGCCTAATTGTAATTTGACATAGTAGCTTGAGAATCAAGAGAACATGCATAGCTGGCTGGTGGAACAGATTGATCAAATGAGTCATGGTACAAGGAGTCATGGCTTGTGAATGATGGGGGATGGAAGAGAGATAGATCAGCCTTGAGACTTGAGTTGTGAATGGTGATGTACTCTTGCAAACTAGAGGAATGAGTGTTCATCATAGGATCTTTGAGCCATTCTGGCACTTCCTCCATGGAAGCTGGAGATAGATGAGAAGATGGGTTCGGGACATGTTGCGTAGGTTCCTCAACTTCACAATCAATGCAAGGGAGCACCCACATTGAGACTACAAAAGGAGGATGACAAGGAAAAAATGGATTTTTGGGCTCCTCCTCTGCAATCTAAGCTGCGTCATGATCCCGAAGAGTTAGGGAAACAGAAAAACCAGACGTTTCAGGTTCTATGAAGAGAAATGAACCAAGTTCTCAAACTCTTGTTTCAAGAAATCCCAGTTCACATATTCTTCCAGAATTTCATAGCAAAGGTGAAGGAATCAGTGAGAAAAATTCTCAACTAATTTGTTAGGCTCCATTCTTGATAGCTTGATTCTTCCACAAACATCTCGGTAGTTATACTTAAGGCTTGATGAAGCTTGATGAGGAAAGGGTGAAGGGAATGGATGGAAGCAAGTGGAAAGTTATGAAACCACCGATTAGGATGACCTTAAAGGGTGAGGAAGAAAATTATGCAAACAAGATCTTCACTATATATTTCATGAAATTCACATAAATGAAGAAAATCATATGCTCAGTTACAAATGTTTTGTCGTCACTACAAAACCTTAGCAAATTCAATTAATCGAGAAGCTCATGAGGGAGTGAAATTTGATTAAGGGAAAAATTAGAGAAACACCTTGGGAGCATGATTGATAAATGAGCCATTTTAGGTAAGAGATTCAAACCAGATGCAATAGGTGCAACTTGTCATCTGGCCCTCCTTCTAGTGCCATTGTTTTGACGTGGATGGAACTGCCAACAAAGAGGATCTCCCCGATATGAAGTCCCAACTGTACCTCACACCATTTGGTGTAGGAGTCCCATCTGGTACGCTGGTCGTATTGTCATTATGTTAGATATTTTCCTTAGCTCTTATTGTTCAACACATGAGAAGTGTTATGCTTATAACTTCAAGAAAGCGAGGTGAGTATGCCTCGTGCATGCTTAAAAAAACTTTGTGTCTGTGTTCTCTTATTGTCAAAGGGGGGAGGTAAAGTGAGCCTCTTGATGAGAGGGAATAGTCCCAACCCAGGAAGAAACACATGCAAGTAACAATAAGGGTTTGTCTAGCATCTATCAAAATAATCCACAGCGGATGTGGCAGTTGTGAAAAATGAAGTTCAAGGGAGAACACGGACAAATCTTAAGATCAAGGAGGGGAGCTTGAGATCATCAGCTTACCAACAAATGAACAAGGAATGATCGATCCCTGGATCTAAGGTAGGTTCTGAAATTTACATGCAAGCCAAAAATTTGGAGGATGGTTGTCGCCGCTACAACACTGGCAACACACCTGTAGAACTCCATCTCTCTATATGGACCTTGTTTCGTGAAAAGTGAGCCTAAGCTCTCTAAAAGTATTGTTCAATTCTTTGATTATGATGGCTTCTGCACTAGCTTGTGTGAAATATGTTGTCCCTACTGTTATCTTCATCGGCTAGCACACATTCCAGGCCAAGTCAACTAATTTGTTTCGATTGTGGATGAGAAGTATATGTGTGCAAAAGTAATATAAATTGTCAAAGTTTAAGTTTCATCTCTGGTGTTGCTCCATTTCCAGTAGACTTGGACAATACCTTGACTGAGGCATGTGGAAACAAAAGCATCGCTCCGCTGCCAGTGAGCCTAGATAGTACCCTGGTGGAATTACTGACATCACATCTTTGCGCAAGAAGCCTTTCTCTTCTTTCACCTTATTTTACTTTATCCACTTTTTTATTTTCAAAGAACTATGCATAAGAACTTATTTATTTCAGAGGTGAAAGAGGGATCCCAACTAATTGAGAGTAGAAGAGGTTGTTCCTTTAGAGAACTACAATATATATACCTCTAACATACATGTTAAAGTTTCCCCCTCACCTTAATCTACTTGACTGACTTGAAAAGGGTTAACCCAAAGGACCGAATAGAGTAGGAAGTACTAGTTAAAAGTTCAAGCGTTGTGTTTTCACCAAGACTCACTCTGAACAAAACGTATTTCCCATCAGGGTATCATCAACTGAAAACAACAAGATTTTCATAAAGACAGGGGACAATAGATAACCAGATGTTGATAGTTGTACAAGTGTTGAACTGGTAAATCCCCTCTGCGCACAGAGGCAATCCCACTAGCCCAACACGGGTCTAGCAACAATCACACACGCTACACGCAGGTTCCTAATTGCATAAATCAAAGATCGATCAGAATGATCTACCTGGAATCCAACGCTATTTGTTGTAGAAGAAACGCCGCTCTTGTCCTTTAGCTTTGGCTGGTCACAATCGTTACGCTCCACGTAAACGGACACCTGCACAAGCAAAGAACAATACAAACACAAGCGTAAAATCCAGTATATGAAACTATATATCGGTCAGACAAGATATAACTCAAATATCATCAGAAGACACATGAGTGGAACCATAATGATAGCCGTTCATTAATCAAATAAAAATAGAGAAAGGTTACAACCAAAGGTTCCTGACGTTGAGCCTCCTCTGACTGGGCCAGCAGCTAAATACGCCTTGCAAAGTGACCTCTTCTCTCTCAATATTTTGGCAGCATAACTCTATAATCCTCAATTATCACTATCAATCCAGCATGAACTTGGCACTCACAATAGCTCTAGAAAAACTAGTTGGTTTAATGCAGGTTGACAGTCATTTATAGATGGAGGAGGAGGAAGTATACATTATATCCGGACACCTACTGAAGATTTGGCATTGTCCCAGAATAGCCACTGAACTTGGTTGTCATGGATAAGAAGATGACACTCGACCACTTCCATGAGATTTTTCCCCAGAGAACTGCATGAGCAATGAAGGAAAAAACACTTCAGTGCACGCTGGCTAAAAATCGTAGCCAAATTTGGGTGGCGCGGGCTTTGTTCTGGGACAGAGCATCTATGGGTGCGCCCTCTTTGGAGGAACTGATCCATTGGCGCGGGTAAGACACTGTGGACCCGCGCTAATGGAAAAAGGGCACTTTTTAGGGCTAATCTGCAAAAGTTGTCTTCAGGGATTTTGAAGTTCATACTTAGGAGAATCCGATGCAAGTGTTTTTAAGTTGTGTCACTGGTCACAGGTCCATAAATGTGTCCTCCAGTGTGCGAAAGCAAGGGTAACAAGG